>PVKS010010759.1:0-13510 GCA_004027875.1 Aplodontia rufa
CAACACTTCATTGTGTACATGGTGCTGGGGCTTGAACCGCGTCCCCACACATGCCAGGTTAGTGCTGAAACTGCTGAGCCACTGCTGCAGCCTAGTATTGTTATTTTTGAAGTAGGTAAGTTGGTTGATGTCCAACTGCACATTCCATCCTCCCTGTGGTGTTGGTAGCGACAGAAATCATTTCTTTCAGCGTAGTGGAACCACTTGCAGTCTGCATGCATGTGGCTGTTCCCCTCTTTCCATTGTCTAAGTATTTCCTTGGGTTAAATTCCTTGGTGTGGATCTGTTGGGCCATTGGGATGCTCATTTGCAGATTAACTTTCTCCCAATAGCAGGGTATCAGAGTGCCTCTACTTAGTTGTGTATGTGGTGCTGGAGATCGAATCCGGATCCTCACACATGCAATTTTTAATTTGCATTTGTTTATGAGAGAAGTTGAAAATGTGCCACTTATTTATTGACCATTTTTTGGTGAATGTTTCATGTTCTTTTGCTTAGGTTTTGGAATATTTTCTTTTTCCCTTGTGTTGATTTGTAAAGACATTATATATGTGAATGTATGTGTATATGTTATACACAATGCAAATATTTGAATGCTTACATATTGCTCACTGTGCTGAGCATTTTTGCTGTTTTGATGTGTTTTTAAAAAGGGTAATATATGGGCTGGAGTGGTTGCTCAGTGGTTATGGTGCTAGCCAGGTATGCGCAAGTACTTGAGTTCGAGCCCCAGCAACATGTACGGAACGAAGTCTCGGAGCAACGAAAGCCACACGAAAAACTAAAATAAAAATTGAGAAATTGAGTCTCTCTCTCTCTCTCTCTCTCTCTCACTGTCCCTCTCAGAAAAAGGGTAATATATACTTATGGTAAACAATTTGAACAGTAAAAGAAGATATATAATAAGAAAAGTTCTTAGATTAAATTTGATATTTGTATTTTTTCTAGAAATATTTTGTTTATACAAGCATTTGTGATTTTGGTTCGCCTTTTAAAGTATATGTTACAGCATAATATTTACCTTAGAGATTATTCCAGTTCAGTTTATATAGGTTGTAAAAAAAGATTCTATATTCTGAAGAATGTATCCTAGTTTTGTTTTTTGCTTTTTTCTTTTTAAAAATCATTTATTTTTAGCTGACAAATAGTAATTATGTTTCATTTTCATTTTGCTTACTTTTTTGACATGAAGTATAAAATGTTTTGTAAAAATTTTATTTTTGTAGTTTTTGTCTTAATGATTCTATATCATTCTTTGAAAGTCTTTCTCTGAAACTTTTCAAAATTCTTTTTTGGTACTGAAGATTGAACCAAAGGTGCTCTACCACTGGGCTACATTCCTACCCCTACCAGGGTCTCACTAAGTTTCTGAGGCTGGCCTCTAACTTTTGGTTCTTCTGCCTCAGCCTCTTGAGTAGTTGGGATTGATTGTAGGACTGCACCATTGTGCCTGCCTGAACGTCTTAAGATCATAAAGAACTAGCCTTCTAAACAAACTTGAATAGAGAAAATCCTCCATAAGTTGTATGAATCATTTGCCGTCTCACTTTGTGGCAGAGAGGAAGAGGAAATGTAAGTTGGAAGTTGAGGTCTGTGGGTGTTTATCAAGTGCTTACTTTACGCTGGGTCCTAGGCTAGATGCTAAGGATGTAAAGATGTTTAAAGATAGGTTCCTTAGTTGTAGGGGCACACTGCTTCAAGGGCTTACAATGTAGTTTGATCTTCCTGCTGAGGAAGACTTCCTGTGACCATAGTGCCTTCCTGTAAGCTTATAAATCTGTTCAAGCTAGACTTTTGGTTATTGCTGGTTTAAAACAATGACTCCGCGTGCATATTAAACACTTCTCTCTGTGGATACTTTAGTAATGTCTTTCAACTAATTTAAAAACTTTGTTTTGTGGACTGCAGCGGTGGCTTAGTGGTAGAGCGCTTATCTTGCATGTGTGAGGATCCAGGTACGATCCCCCAGCACCACATACACAACTAAGTAGAGGAAGAACAAAAACAAGGTGAATAAATAAAATTAACTCTCTTTCTCTCTTTCAAAAACAAAACAAAACAAAACAAAACAACAACAAAAACCCCACCAGAAACAATAAAAGCAAAAGCCCCCACAAAAACTTGATTATGATTTAGCATACTTTCAGTGCTAATATAAACTTTCTGGGATATGATTTAAATACATTTTAACAGGTAATATTAAATTATATGTATAAGTCTAAAATTTTTTTCATTCTGCTAAAAGAGTTGTTTTCTTGTCACATATATAAACAAAGCCATGTTTATTAATTTTATACAAAGAAAAATATCAATATATCATCTTTTTCTTAAAACTTATCACAAATGACTTTCTTTTTTTCCTCTTCTTCTGTTTGCAGTTCTCTGGATTGTGTCTTTCTTCCTGAATTTACCAGTGTCTGCTATTGCTGGGGCAATGTCCTCTTCTTACACCTTTGTATTAGTGTTTTCCAGAGGAAAAGAACCAATCAGGGGTACACATGAGCGAGCGCGTGCACACATGCACCCGCGTGCGCACATACACAGAATGTGAGAGATAGTGAGAGAAAGATACTGTAAGGAATTGTTTTATATGGTTATGGAGGCTAAAGTTATAAAATCTGTCATGTGCACGTCTAAGGCCCAGAACATCCAGTGGTACCCCTCCTTGACTGAGACCAGAGTCCTGAGAACCAGAACACCAATGATCCAGCTTAAGCAGCCAGGCAGAGAGAATTCTAGCCTTCCTCTGATAATCTTTTCTATTCGGGTCCTCAACAGATTGGATAATGTTGCTCACCCACATTGGGGAAGGCAGTCTGCTTTATTTAGTTCACTGATTCATTCATCTGGAAATACCTTCACAGATGCATCCAGAAATAATTTTTAATCTGGGCACCCTGGGGCCCAGTCAAATTGACAAATGAAATTGTCATTATACACTCTAGGATTTTATTTATTTATTTTGTGGCACTTAGAGAATCAAACCAGGGGCCTCACACACACTATGCAAGTACTCTACCACTGAGCTACATTCCCAGCCTACTTTTAAATTTTAATTTAAGACAGGGTCTCATTAAGTTGCCCAGGCTGGTCTTGAACTTGAAATCCTCCCTAAAATAGCTAGGGTTGCAGGCATGAGCCCAGCATACTCTAGTTACGATTTTTCTTATTTATTATATTCAGCATAGTTCCATCCCACCGTAGATACACAATAAATGGTGAAGCTGGGCATGGTGGCACACGCCTGTGATCCCGGCAGCTTGGGGGAGGCTAAGGCTGGAGGATTGCAAGTTCAAGGCCAAGACCAGCCTTAGCCACTTAACAAAGCCCTGAGCAACTTGAGACCCTTTCTCAAAATATAAAAAGTGCTGGAAATGGCCAGGTGCAGTGGTACACACCTGTAATGCCAGCGGCTTAACAAAAAAAGAAAAAAAAAAGGCAGAATGGTCTTGACTCCAGAGTTGTATACTGCTGCACCTTTCTGAACTGCTTAACTGGTAGTATCATTATGCTCTTCTGGCTAAGGAGAAGTTATGGAGGAGAGTTCTTCCCCCCAGCAAGAGTGGCAGTACAGAGGAAGTGATCCTTAAATTAGAGATAAGTTCCTGTACTTGTGCAGAAATCAGCAGTTCCATGCCATAAAAATTGCCCAGATGTCTTAATTTGTTCTTAAATATATGGAGAATCTTCCAAAAACGACCCTTAGAAATTGAGAATGACCCAGGAATACTGGGTTTGCTGCTGGCATCTCAGGCTCACCTCTAGGTATGTGCTTGTGAGATTAAATTTCAGGGACGTTAGGTCCTGTGCTCACTGTCTCCAAGGGCCATATGCTGAGACCCTGCTGGGTTACTTGACTGTGTAATAGTTGAGTAAAATGTGGCTATTCCACTTATTAGCTGAGACCCTGGGCAAATCCTTAGAGACCCTGAACTGATAATAGCATTAGCAAAAATAACTAATGTTTATTGAGAATTTACCATGCCCAGATGTAAATCCTACTGGTGCATTTCTCTTATTTTAATCCTCATAACCACCTTATTAGGTAGGGTCTTTTATAATCACCCTGCACAGATGGGATCTGGTACTAGGTGAGTCACATGGATGGTGGGCTCAGGATTTGGACTCATGTAGTTTTGACTTTGGAGCCCTAGCTCCAAGCATTAAGCTGTGCACTTCACGTGGTTGTTAGGATATTTAAGTTAGTACATTTTAAGTTGTAGCCCAGGGCTTACTAGATATGTATTGTTTAATCACAGTTAAGATTCTCATGGGCTGGAGTGGTGGCTCAGCAGTTACGGCGCTTGCTTAGCATGCATGAGGATGAGAGTTTGAACCACCGCACCACATACACAACAAAGTCCTGGAGCAAAGAAAGCCACGTGAAAAACTAAATAAAGTTGATTCTCTCTTTCTCTCTCTCATTGTTCTTTAAAAAAAAAAAAAAGATTCTCAGCCATATCAGACTTAATTCTCCTTTTTAATAATAAATAATTTATGTTTAATTTCTTTTTATCCTTAAATGAAATTCATAGATAATGTAACTTACATAAACATAATTAAATTAATATAATGCATAATCCCAATAGAAGATAAAAAGTAATTTATAATATAAATATTTTAGAATATAAATGCTTAGGGTTGAGTATATGAGAAGACAATGCAATAGTCAGTTACTTATGTTTTCTTATAATATATATAATATATATATTTTATATATATATTATATATATGCATTTTCATACCAGGTGTACATGAAAACTAGTAGAGGTATGGTGTATGTTAGAATGAAAATCAATATTGGGATAAAGTATAACAGACCAGACTTACTTGTGTATGGTCTTACCATTTTTCCTACATGAATGGCCAGAGGGACGTTCAGAAATTGTATAACACTTGTCAATCTTTGTTGTACTTGTTCTGTGGAACTGTCTTTTCCTTTGCTGTCTATCTAGTATCCTTGGAATCCACCTGCTCAATGACAGTAATAGCAACGAAAAATGCAAGTGCACCCTCCCCTTCCGACAAAATTGAGAGAGATTTATTAGAAAGTCATGAAGCCTTTGTTACTGGAAGAAGAGAGATGGGTTGGAAAGTTCATAGAATTAGCTGTTGGCATTTTGGAGCTCATGGTCTCCTTTGCTAGTTACATAGTTATGAAGTGGCATACTGATGCATGCAGATACAGCGGTAGCAAATTTTAGGAAAAACAATAAAGAAGTATGATCCTTGAAAAGTAATAAGCATTCCTGAAGTGAAATTTTAATAAAAGTTGATATAGGATTTTGCTGATACAGAATGTATACAAAATCAACTTGTTTATAAAATATTTTATTAGTTTGAAATTATTTTTATCAGAGCTTGACCTGTGGTAGTATGGCATATTTATCTTTCATAAATAAATCTAATCACTTTTAAAAAATAAATAGTAAGTCTTGTTCATTGCAGAAAAATTAGGAAAATCATACACATTGTGAAAAATTTGTTGATATTTTCTTTTAGGATTTATTTTAAACATTCATTTTTTTCTATTGGTGCATTATAGTTGTACATAATGATGGGATTTGTTGTCATATATTCATACGTGCACACAATACAACAAGATAAGGTGGCCAACACCGCTCTCCCCCACTCCTTCCACCTCCCTCCTCCCGCCTCCTGGTCCCTTGCCTCTCTTTCTGGGGTATGTATGTATTTATTCTTCATTTTTTTTCTAAATTGAAATTTAAATGTGATTTATTTTCTTGATGTATTTTATTTCATATTATTTTAAAAGTTTGCATTTACCTTAATGGAAAAGATAGAGAATACTTTTAAAAATGGCACAAAATTGGGCTGGAGTGGTGGCTTGGCGGTTATGGTGCTCGCCCAGCATGCACAAGTACATGGGTTCAAACCCCAGCACCCACGTACACCACTAAGTATCAGAGCAACGAAAGCCATGTGAAAAACTCAATAAAAATTGATTCTCTCTTTCTTTCTCTCACTGTCCTTCTCTTAAAAAAAAACATGCTGTGTGATCCTGTTTTACATAGGGCAGGAGAATAAAAGTTAAAAAATGGCATAAAATCCATATATATATATATATATTTTTTTTTTTTAAGAGAGGTATAGGAAAGTGAGAGAAGGAGAAAGAGAGAATCAACTTTATTTCATTTTTCATCTGGATTTTGTTGCTCTGACACTTAGTTGTGCATGTGGTCCTGGGGTTCGAACTTGGGTCCTCATGCATGTCAGGCAAGCGCGATACCACTTGAGCCACCGTTCTAGTCCTACATATATGTTCTTCATCTAACCTGATATTAGCTTTTCCTGTCACACAATATTCTTTTGCAAGTTAATTCTAATGACTGCAGTATTAATTTCTTGTACAAATTTAATATGTTTTAATTAAAAATTGTTATATCAGACATTTAGGTTGGATAGGACAAAGTTCTATTTGAAATGACAGTAATAAATATTTGTCTACTAGTTTCCTTCAGACATATTATTATTATTTATTATTTATTTATTATAAAGCCCAAGGGTGCTTTACCACTGAGCTGCATCCCCATCCTTTTTTATTCTTTTTTTGAGAAGTGGTCTCACTCAGTTGCTGGTGCTGGCTTTGACCTTGTGATTCTCCTGAACTCTAACTTCCTGAACTGCTGGGATTACAGGCATGTGCCATTGCTCCCAGCTCAGATAGATTCCTAAATGTGTAATTCTGGAACAAAAACTACATTTCTGTTTTACATTTAACATATTAAATAATATTCCCCCAAAGTTGAACCAATTTAAGTGACTACAGCTAGTGTATTGGAATGCTCACCTATTTAAAAAAAATTTAAAGTTTATTTTAAAAAGAGAAAATATATATTTTTCAATCTTTTCTTTTGTTTTTCCTTTATTTATTTGTGTACGCAGTGTTAGGGATCAAACCTGGCATCTTGCACATGCCAGGCAAGTGCTCCCTACCTTTGAGCCATCTCTTCAGCCCCATAAATTGTTTTATAAGTTAAAAATTTTGTCTCATTTTTTACTTTTTAACTATGCAAGTGAATGTTAATTTTTTTGTACATTAACTGGTTATTTGTTATTTTTCTATGAATTATACTTCATGTCTTTGGTTTTTTTTTTAAACTAATTTGTATTATCTCTCTCTTTTTTTGAGAATGACTTGCATCATATTTTCCCCTTAGGATTTTTTTTTTTTTTTAAAGAGAGCGAGGGACAGTGAGAGAAAGAGAAAGAGGATCAGTTTTATTTAGTTTTTCATGTGGCTTTCGTTGCTCTGACACTTCGTTCAAACCTGTGTCCTTGCGCATGCCAGGCAAACACCGTAACCGCTGAGCTACCGCTCCAGCTCTGAAAGTTTCTTAAAGCATGCAGATCCAGTGACAGCTCTCAAGCCTGTCTCACCCTTTTCCTTCTTTTTCATTCTGTGTCTGCTCATCCTTCAAGGACCAGTTCACATTCTACTTTGTCTGAGGAGATTTTCTTTGAATACTCTAGCTTACAACTATAGGTTTTAGGCATTATACTTTTTTGTACATTCTGTTAATTTGAAACATAATCTAGCTGTGCAGCATTTTCTTCCCTGTTCTTAAGACTCTACAAAGTCTGTGGGAATAAAGATAATCTTACGGTTCTCTGTGACTTCTATAGCATTTTGTTTGGAACTTTCGTACTAGAAATAATAAGTGAATTTTGATGATCCCAAAATGACATTACCTAAGTATTGCTCTTTACAAACATTGCCAAGAATTTCTTCTTATTTTCTCCATGGGTTTTCATGGCAAGAAAATGAAGTAGACAGAATAGGAATTTTTAGTCTCATTTTTATGGATAGTTGGTATTTTCATTATGAATATGAGAAAGGTATGAAGAAGTAGCATAATTTTTCTTTTTAAAAACCAAGTAAAAGAACAAACTATTCTTTAGTAGAAGAATGTCACAACACTATGGTATTGCATTCATGAATGTGAAATAAACTATTAATATTCATGCCTGGTTCTGAGAGTTTATTTTTGTTTCATTTGCAGTGCCATACAAATTACATTCCTGTCTGCGGATCAAATGGGGACACTTATCAGAACGAATGCTTTCTCAGAAGGGCTGCATGTAAGCACCAGAAAGAGATAACTGTAGTAGCGAGAGGACCATGTTATTCTGGTATGTATGGCATTCTTCTGAGTAAATGCTAGACATGGTTCCACCGTATTTTCCAAAAGGAGATTTCTAACCAGAGATATGTTCACAAAATTGCTTCATGGATTGGTGGTGATTATGTGGCGAGGTGGGGAGCTCTTTTTCACCCCCAAGTCATGGTGCTTTTAACCTAGTGTAACTTCTCACTACATTTTTATGACTTGAGGCCCTATTTTGTGTGTTTGTGTGTGAGGGCTTTGCTTTTGCTTTACCCTATGGTTTGAACTCTAGATAGACATTAAATGCATCTTGTTGATGGGCTTTTTTAAAAGTTGTTTTTTAAGGGTGAGGAATATTTAAAAAGCCATCAGAAGGGGCTGGAGCAGTGGCTCAGCGGTTTCGGCGCTTGCCTGGCAAACACGAGGACCCAGGTTCAAACCCTGCCACCACATAGACAACTAAGTGTTGGAGCAACTAAGGTCATGTGAAAAACTAAATAAAGTTGTTTCTCTCTTAAAAAAAAAAAGCCATCAGAAGCATTTTAGGTTTAGGTTGTGTATCTTTCCAAGCTCTTCTCCTTTCTCTTTGCCACCAGTTACCTCCAACTCTGTGTATTTACTTCTATTTTTTTCTGAAATTGGTGGTAGTTGATTTTGGGAGTCATTAATACTAGCTTCTCTCTGCTGTTTGTATTTGAGGATAGGGATGCAGGTGAGGAATTGTTATTAAAATTGTATGAAATTAGTGGGAAGGGTGGAGACTAACATTTACCTCATTTCCTTTCTTTCCCTATTATGTTCAAGTGCTCAGAAGTTCTCCTTTTTACTAATGGTAATTAGGACCAGCTACAAAGTTAGGAGTCCCCAGTACTACTCTCACTTTTGACACCAAGCTCGAGAGGTTCCCCAGACTACCGTAAGGCTCAGTTATTTGTTAGAAGGGATCACAGAACTTACTGAAAGTCATGGTTATGATTTATTATGGGAAAGGTATCCAATAAAATCAGTCAAAGGAAGAGATGCACAGGATAGACTCTGGGTGGGATCCAGACTAGGAGCTGTCGCTGTCCTTTCCCAAGGAGTCTCAGACTGTATTAACTCCTCCTGGACATGCTGTGTGAAAGTACCTGTGGAATATTGCCAGTCAGGAAAGCCAGGAAAGTGGCAATATTAAACATGTACTATATGGCTCAGTGTTCAGTTTTTTTTTTTTTTTTAAGAGAGGGACAGTGAGAGAGAGAGGGAGAGGGAGACACAGAATCTATTTTTATTTAGTTTTTCATGTGGCTTTCATTGCTCTGACACTTAGTTGTGTACGTGGTGCTGGGGTTCGAATCTGCATACTTTCGCATACCAGGCAAGTGCTATAACCACCGAGCCACGGCTTCAGCCCCCAGTGTTCAGTTTTTATTGGGGCTCCATTATGTAAGTGTGATTGATTGTTCATGTGTTTTATCTGTGACTCTTAAGTATGCTAATACCATGTGACCCAAAACCCCCCACTCGAAATTATATCGCTAGTCTTTCTAGTGTGGACAGTGCCCATTCTAGACTAGTAGCTATGTCTGGCCCCACCCTGATTCCTGATGCGCTGCTTTTCCCTAAAAAGAGAATTAGATTGCCTTCCAAAAGCCAAGGGTAAAGGCCAGACCTCTCTTTGGGCAAGGCCACATTTTTCACTGTGCACTAAATAATTAGACACTTGGAGAAATTATTATGTTCTTAGGCTAGGAGACTATTATTGGGTGTGGTTTTCATATACTTCTCTAAGTATGTTGTTTTTCACAGATATAATCTAGAAGCTAAGGAGGATCATAGAGTCCTTTCTAATCCCAAATTAGTTGCATCATTTATGAGGAGCATGTGTGTAAGACACCAAATGCTTTGATGGGTAATGAATGTTAAATATCAGGAGATGGAGTGGTAGATTGGATAGAGCACTGAACGAGGGGTGATAGAGCTGGATTTAAGATTACCACAATGCTTATTTTTCATATAACCTTAGATTCTGTGAGCCCCAGTTTCTTAAATTGTTAAATAGATATCATTTCCTGGGGCTGTTAAGTAAAGATTGAATGAGCTAACAGTAAGGTGCTATATTGATTTTGTTATTTGCTGAGAGGGCCAGTGTTTTATTATTTGGTCTTTTTTGGTTGTTGTTGTTGCTGTTGGAATCAGGGATTGAACCTGGGGCGCTTAACCAATGAGCCACATCCCCAGACCTTTTTTATATTTTATTTTGAGATATGGTCTTGCTAAGTTGCGTAGGGCCTTCTTGAGTTGCTGAGACTGGGTTTGAACTTGCCATCCTCCTGCCTCAGCCTCCCAAGTCTCTGGGATTGCGTGTGTGTGCTACTGTGCTTGGCTTCATTTAGTCTTTAACAAGTCCTGTTGGCAGGAGTTTGAAATATCATTCTCCTTTGCTTACTTGAAAACCCCTTTTTTATGCTTGAGGATTGGGCTTAAACCTTTTCTCTGAAATATTTCTTCTGTGACATCTTTGGGCTATTTGTTCACACATTATATGTATCTATGCATATAATATACTGTATTTCATTTATCTGACATGTCTGCCTCCAGCTAGATTTCTCAACCTAAGGTCAGTAATGTCCTGCCTAGGGATGTATAATATAATCTCAGGGAAGATGGAGTGATGTGGGCTGGGGAAGGTGTGTGTATTGTCTATAAAATGTAATCTAGAAGAACTCTACTTCATTATGACTAGTCATGTTTATCTAGAAATTCTACATGAGCAAGGAAGGTGTGATATTTTGATGTTTATTAAAATTGGACATGGATTGAAAAAGAGGTTGGGAGTAAGTACCTCTTGTACTGGGAGTGTGTCTTATTTATCTTTTAATTTCTAGCATGCATCCTGGTGCCTGTCACTGAATGTTCCGTTGATGAATATGGAATGGAAGGAAGGAGGAAGTGTCTTCCTAAGATAATTTGGTCTATGAACTATGTTAAATTTAAAATTTTTTTTTTGCTGTTCTACCCATTCTTTTCCTCCTTAGAGAAGATGTCATTTTGTGGTTGATTGATCAAAATTGAACACAACTGAAAACATTTCTATAAAAGCCCATGAAGATTTTTCAGTCAATACTGTATACAATCTGTTTTTCTGATTCCTCCTGTTTTTACTGTATCTGGGAATTAGATTGTTGTCTGAAGGAGCTTGAAAGGAAGGGAGTTGTAGGTGGGTGTTGTCTTCCATTCCAGAGAACTATTTGAAGAATGGGTTCTCTAGGATCCAGGGTATTCTCTCCTCTGGAATGTGCTCTATGTGAAGTACCAAATTCTTCACTTATATTCTCTGCCTTTGTTTTTTTTTAACAACTCTGTGCTGATGATAACTATGACTGTTACCCTCTTTTCAACATGACTTTTGTTGTATGTTTGTTTTTTTTAGCATTATAAAATACATTTTTCACACTTAATTACATTTTAAGCTGGGTCCTCTCTGAGACTCCCTTCTGATAAGATTTCCTAGAACAAGTTGATTTTATCAGTAATATGAAAACTTCAGCCCTGAAGTTCTTTGCTTTCAGACCTTTGGGCTTTCTTCTCCCTTTACCTGTTGGTTTTAAGTCTTTATCCACAGATTTCATTAAGAAGATTTTATGCCTTTCTAATAAAAGCAGCTTATTCATTATTCCTCTAAAGCTTTAACAAAATTAAAATTTTCTTTCACATTTTAAACAAGTGAATTAAAATTAATTATTTACATTTAGCTATTTATAACATTTATTGGTCTTTACTGTGTTCAAGGTATCTGGATAGTTCCTGAATGGGCTAGAAAAGAGTTATGAGATGCAGATGATTATATATCCAAGTATTTTATACTTTGAGAGAGGCATAAAATAGACATATAAGAATAAACTGTTAGATATCAAAATTATGAGGAATGGACTTATGATAATGGGTATCAGTTTTTTTTTAATTTTTTTTAAGGGTTGAGGATCAAACTTGGGGCCTTGTGTGTGCTAGGCAAGTGCTCTGCCACTGAGCTAAACCCCCCAACTCCTACAGTTTTATTTTTAATAAGAAATTTTATGAGAGAGCAGGATATCTGGCTTCTGAGTGGAATCTTCGTTGCTCTAGTGACGATAGAGTGAATTAAATAGGGTGATGCTGAGAAAGGCAAGAAGATTTTTGTTCAGAAGTGCACCCAGTGCCACACTGTGGAAAAGGGAGGCAAGGACAAGGCTGGGCCAAATCTCCAGGCACTGCTGGGGTGGAAGATAGGACAGGCTGGCTTCACCTACACAGACGCCAGCAAGAACAACAGCATCACTCGTGGAGAGGATACACTGTTGGAGGATTTGGAGAATCCCCAAAGTACATTCCTGGAACAAAAATGATCTTTGCTGGCATTAAGAAGGGAGAAAGGGCAGACTTTATAGCTTATCTCAAAAAAGCAACTAATGAGTAATAACCACTGCTTTATTTATTACCAAACAAATGCCTCATGGCTTTTTCTTCTGTGCACCATAATTTAATTGATGTGATACACCAGAATTCAGATCATGAATGACTGGCAGAATACTTTTCTTGTACAGTCCTGATTTATGTAAAATTGACTTGTAGTTAAATTGATGTTTATTTTATTATTGTAATCCCAGTTCAGTAAATATGATCACTGTTTTCCCTTTCTAAAGTTATGGTTGGATTTGATCAGTGATGTTTAATATTGCACAAAAATGGTGAATGCCATCTCAAAACTGGTTTTATATATAGGTTTATATAACTGGTTATGTGAATATGTTTAAGTATGGGGGAAATCCCTTCATTGTTTCAGAACCCAGCAGGATTCACATGTGTTTGAATTTATGTTCTTTAGCCTATTAAAGGCAATGGTTGAAGAAAAGAAGGCAGTGTCTATATTTTTATCGACCATGCCAATTTAATTAGAATACCCTGTATTGAAAACACTGTCTTTTCCTTATGGAAAGGCATTTTAGTGTGGTTTATTTATAATATTAACTAAAGAGTATTTAACGGTTCTCACATTTTATAGTTGATCTATAAAGTTCAGCTGCTTTTAAAAGTCAGCATGATACAATTGCAAGTTAGATTTTACTTTTTAATTCTTTACTTTCTATGACTAAGTTATAATTCAGGATTGTCTTTAAATAGCTCTACAGTAACAATACTGTGTAACAACTGTACGTGTGGTTGGTAGTGGTGCTTTTTTGCCAACTCATCAGGTGGAAAGATTAAAGCAAAGGAGATAGACCATCAGCACAAATTTGTAAATTATGTGATTATAAGATTTAAAATTACTAAAAACAATGACATCATGAAAAAAAATTTTACTATTTAAAAAGATAAAATTTCTTGGAAAAATGTTCATATTCATTGTTTCTCTTTTCAGATAA
>PVKS010010759.1:13610-25072 GCA_004027875.1 Aplodontia rufa
TTTTTTTTTTTTTTTTTTTTTTTTTAAGAGAGAGGGACAGTGAGAGAGAGAGAAAGAGAGAAAGAACTTTATTTAGTTTTTCACATGGCTTTAGTTGCTCTAACACTTAGTTGTGTACGTGGTGCTGGGGTCTGAACCCGGGTCCTTGTGCTTGCCAGGCAAGCGCCGAAAACACTGAGCCACCTCTCCAGTCCCTCAAGCATGTCTTAAAGGGCATTTGTTTTCTTTTTTCTTTCTGGCAGTTTTGAGGTGTAATTCATGTACCACATGATTTGCCCATTTAAAGTGTACAACTTAGTGTCTTTTAGTATATTCACCACAATTAACTTTAGAACATTTCATAACCCTAAGAGAAATCACTTGTCCCTTAGCCATCATGCCTAATCCCTTCATATCTCTTGGCCTTAGGTATTCTCTAGTTTATGTTTTTTTTTTTTTTTTTTTTTTTTACTGAAGGTAAAAAAGGAAAATGGCCAAGGGGAAAATGCTGTGTAGCCCCTGTTGAATTGAGGTTGCACAAAACCACTTCCCTTTAAGATCCCATCTGCACAAATGATTTTAGCTTGGGCCAGAGTATTTGTGACTCTCCCCTACCCCTTGCTTCCAATTTGATCATAAGGAATTTTTAAGGCACAGGGTTAAAAACCTCCAGAGTGAGTTTTGTATAGAAAAGGGAAAACTTGCAGAATAGTTCTAGTGAAATTCAGAGTTTAAACCATTAAAATTTTCCTGTGTTTTAAATTTTATTTTACAAATCTATGAATTGATGATTCCTGATGCTTAACAAATTAATATTTGGCAGTAGCATATAAAAGAGTTTAAGTGGTCAGAATTGAAAATGACTAAACTATTTCACGTTCTAATGAGGCTGTAATTCTGTCTACCTACCATGTGCAAAATAATGTTTGAAGTACTAACTACATGAAGGATACACCAAAAGAACACTAAAGCTGGGGAAATTTGCTCCAAATGTAAGCTGTAGTTAGGATCTTTCAACACCACATGAAACCTTATTCCAGGCAACACCTTACTCTGTATTTCATAGATATCTAAGATTCAAGAGTTGGAAGGGACTTTGAAGGTCATCTAGAGAAGAACAATCAGGATGAGGTTCAAGGATGATATTTTCAGCCAAAAAGAAAATGATAGAAGCTGTTGAAATATAGAATTTGATTTAAATGGACAAGTTCAAGCAGAAATTTCATAATGTTTGAAGGATTCAAAACTTCTAGAACTTAGAGCTAGAAAGGATTTTAAGAGATCAGGTCTAGTGCCTGTGGTCAGACACTCAGTTAAGAAATTGTCCTGGTTCATGTGTCAGAGAAGTGAGAGTTGAGCTGGTTATGGCATGCACACCTGTAATTCCAGCTACTTGGGAAGCTGAAACAGGAGGATAGTGAGTTCAAAGCCAACCTCAGCAACTTTGAGGCCTCATCTCAAAATAAAAGGGGCTGGAGATTTGGCATACTGTTTAAGTGTCTCTGGGTTCAATTTTTAGTATAAAAACAAAAAAGTGAGACTCAGTCTCAGGATTTGCTAATATGATGCAGTACTGGATATCTGACCCTAAGGATATAGTTTGTCATTTTTTAGGGAGTGTGAATTAGAAGGACTAGTAGTTTGCTCAGATTAATATATAAACCTTAGTGAGCTGTTGGTGGCAGTAGTATTTCTGCATCTCATGAGTTGTTTTAATTTTTTTAATTTTTCCAATGAAACAATATAATATATTTATATTCTGAAAATTAGATTTACCCCCTAGAGTCCCTCCTAATTACCCACCCTTGTCCCTCCTCCCTCCCCCTTCATTCCCAATACATCTCTATGCCTTAGGTTGTATGTCACTACACCTTTTCAGGGTTTAATACATGAGAGTTGACCACCTTTTGCAATGGTCAGGGTTTAGCTCCAGCCTCCACGGATGAGTGAAGACATTTGACCCTCGGTTCTCTGGGTTATGCTGACTTCAGTCAGCATGATTTCTTCCATAGCCATCCATTTACCTTCAAAGCCAGCAATATTATTGTTTCTATTTGCTGAGTAAAACTCCATGGTATATATGTACCACATTTTTTGGATCCAGTGAGGGGCATCTGGGTTGTTTCCATAATTCAACTATTGTAAATTGAGCTGCTATGAATGTAGATTTTGCTGTGTCACTGTAATGTGCTGATTCTAAGTCCCCTAGAAAAATACCCAGTAGAGGAATAGCTGGATCATTCTCATGATGTTTTTGAGGCCTCAAAATTGCTTAGGAGCATGATCTCTGAAATCTTTTTGGGAATATTTCTACCTAGAGAGCATGCAAACACCCACAATTGAAAGATTGTTAGTATTTTTACTTAGTGTGGTAGATCCATTGTACTTTTCATTTTAAAACCTGTGTGTGTGTGTGTGTGTTAAACCCTGGGCCTTGTGCATACTAGGCAAGCACTCTACCACTGAGCCACATTTCCAAACCCTTTTTATGTTATATTTTGAGACAGAGTCTCACTAAGCTACCCAAACTTGTATCCTTCTGCTTCAGCAGGTGAGATTACAGGCATGCATCACCATGCTTGGCTTCATTTAAAATCTTATTTACAGATTAATACCCTTTGAATTGTATTCTTTCCTGAACCAAATTAAGCAAAATCCCTTGAGTAAACTGAAATCTTTAAACTGGCCTCAGCACTGACTCCCTGCCCAGACTGAGATTATCAGGATATTGATCCACTCTGGGTGAGTCCCGCACACATAGCTTCTCCTTGAGTGTGGGATGTGAGCTGAGTTGGGTGCTAGTACTTCTCACTGTTTTTTGTGCTGAGTCATAGGAGACTGTCACACCTCTTTATCTGAGTATTTTTTAGCTGTGCCAGGTGGCCAAGTAGATAAAGTGCAAATTTTCTTTATAAAGAGACCCCTTTCCTTATTAAAATTTGGAGATAAATATTTCTTTTAACTCTGGAATTAGTTTTTTTTCTTTGAGAGGGACAGTGAGAGAGAGAGAGAGAGAGAGAGAGAGAGATAAAGAAAAAAAAATCAGTTTTATTTAGTTTTTCAGTGTGGCTTTCATTGCTCCGAAGCTTTGTTGTATATGTGGTGCTGGGGTTTGAACTTGTATACTCACACGTGCTGAGCAAGCGCCAAGTGCTGTAACCACTGAGCCACTGCTCCAACCCCTGGAATTGGTTTTTATTTGATTGGAAAGGCAGGTGTGAAATTGATGTGAGGAAAAGGGTGAAAGTTAAATTCTATGGTCTTCATGCACTGTTCTGCTAACCAGCATTGTATAGGCTTCTTTCAGTCAGAGAGTAATCACAGAACTGAAGTTATTGCCTCTTTGTGGGGTGTATGATGGGAATGGAATCCAGCATTACTCTAGTTATTCCTCAGTGTTTCGTGCTAAATCTTTTAAAAGCAGTTCATTACTAAATCTGTTTTGCTAGCGACAATACTTGTGTTACAGAATGTATTGTACTCATTATTAACAACACTTTGGGAATCTAGCATTGATAGATTTTGAAAGTGGCTGCATGCAAGAGCTTGGACATATTTCCCCCAGAAACAGGATAATAGCTTATGAAAACATGAAGCATCTGGAAAGGATCCCAATTTTTGGTTGACTGTTTAATTTCTCTTTTTAAACAGAAGAAGAAGGGTCAGGGGCAGAAGCTCACAGAAAACATTCCAAGTGTGGACCTTGCAAATATAAAGCCGAGTGTGATGAAGATGCAGAAAATGTTGGGTGAGTTGATTGAGGGAAAAGGATAAACCTGGAGTTGAGTCCTCAGCATGCCTATATTGTAGAAAGGTATCATTTACCTGGTTTTGTATATTTTGTGTGTGCTTTGTATATTTGTTATGCTTAATTCTAGTCTAATTGACTTTTAAGTTGATACAAGATGTAAATAAGTATGTCATATTTTAGAATGAGAATTCCTTTATAGATTTTGGGTATTACCTGTGACTTTTCATTGATAGTTTTATACCTACTGCTATTTTGTTAACCAAAACTGCTGTTGTTTTGAATTATCCTGTTACACTTTTAATTAGTATAATCAACAACTTCTCTTTTTTCTTCCCTTTCAATTTCATATATGTCAGTGCATTAAGAAAAAAACATGATTTCTAGCAATCCCAGGTGTGAGGGTTGGCATTTTTGTTTTTCTCTCTCATGTTCAGCGTTCACTAAGGTGGGTTTTGTCTAAAAGCTTTGTCCATTTACTTTTTCACTCACTGTAAGACCAGGTGTTTTTTGGTAGACGAATAATAATGTAGACACTTATCAACCGTTGTGTTTTTCCTTTCACTGGTATCCTGTTCAGTTGTTTCCAGTTTTATCCTTCTTTAATTTTCCTAAGGTGCTTGCTTTTTGCAAATTTAATGATTAAAGCTTAAATTCTGACTTCAGTACCTGATAGCACAAATATGCTATTCAAAATACTTATTTTACAGAGATTTGTACTTTCTCTTCCCTTACTTGTAAATATTTTTGGTGTGTATTTTCCAGTCCATCTTTTATTCATCTCTTAAATGTCTTTCATAAACAGTAACAATTAAATCTTAATTAGCATTAATGCCCAAGGTGAGTATTACAAATCAAGATCATTCCTTTTTCAGTATTTATGGTACAGCAAGCTATGTAGATGGCATTTGGTGAAATTAAATGCCTGATAGTTGACTTGGTGTATAGTTCAAAGTAGATGAAACTTGGCAAACGATAATCAAGTTCAGTAAAAAGTGAATTCAGCAGAACCTGAATTAGCTCTCTTTTCTCTTCATTGGATGACCTATATTTTTCTAGTTCAATCAGAATGGTTTGATTTGGGAGCAAAGCAGATACTGGCCTGTAGAATGAGAGAGATGATGGGAAATGTGGACTTTCAGAAAGAACAGATGATAGATAACCATGTTATCTCTTCCTCTTGATTTGTACTCATCATAAAACACCGCTGTGTGTGTGTTTAATGTGTGTATGTTTGTATATAATTCTTTTCCATATTTTTTCTCTACTATTTTTTAGAAGCTTGTGATAGCTTTTTTTTTTTTTAAAGAGAAAGTGAGAGTCAAATTTATTGTTTCATCTAGTTTTTGTTTTTCCAATGCTTGCATATATGGTGCTGGGGTTCGAACCCGCAACCTTGTGCATGCCATGGCTCTAGTCCCTCTCAGTGCTATTTTATAATAGTTTTTGGAGTCTACTAGCTGTCAGTGATTGATTGGCTGGCTCTGATGGTCTGTTTTTATTCTTTTGACAGTATCTCTATTCAGCCTTATTTTATATATTTCTCTGCTATCACTTTTCATTCCTAAGTATAAAGAGCTAGAGGTCTTTTGTTTAGAGGGGAAAGATTCCTTCTAGTTGCAGAGAGAGCCCCAAATGAGATATATGTGTGGTAAATACACATCTTTATGTGAATAAATGCCTCATAAACGTATCCTATTTCAGAGCAGCTCTGTTGCATGTACTAATTTCGTGCGTGTCTTTTTATCTTAGCTCCCATTCTTTTATATGCAGGCCCTAAGTATTAGGAAGTGGGCATAGACCAGGAAAGCCCTTACTGATAGCAAGGAACATATAGGCTCTTACCAGCCCACAAGGAACACAGAGACTGGGTTAAGCAGCCAGAACCATGCAATGGGTAAAAAACATTGGGAACTAATTGATACCTTTATCTAGAAACAGACAACAAAGGAAGAAGCTGAAATGGTTGATCTTACTATGAAAGATACAAAAGGAAATTTTAAGAATATAACATCTTTAAATCTATGAAACATTTACTACTGATTGCAGTTGATTTAACAATGTAAATGTATCTCAATGATTATTTTTTTAATTTAACTTTTAAATGAGTCATGACACCAAGAAAGCTGAATGGAATTTATATACGCACCTTTAAGGTACCTTTATTATGCTTTCCATGGTTGGCAAAGTGAGACAGAGAAAAGAGAGAATCGATTTTTAGTTTTAGTTTTTCATATGACTTTTGTTGCTTTGACACCTTGTTGTGTATGTGGTGCTGGGGTTTGAGCTCACTTCCTCGAGCATGCCAGGCAAGTGCTATAACCGCTGAGCCACTGCTCCAGCCCCCTGATGACTTTTTAAAAACAACACTGCCCTCTTCTCCATTCAGCTGGCCTGGTCCTAACTGTGATGAATTAACTTCCTGTCTCCTGGTCATTCTGTGTACTAGCTGCTTTTCATAGTCTTTAGTTTCCATCTAGAATCTAAATGACTGTTGATTTTCTTATCATTAACTTTTAGACTTTTTGCCTGCTCCTTACATAAGAAATTCATTGATCTTGTTACTCAGCATTATTGTACATGTACACATTGTACCAATACATATTAAGTACAACAAAGTTCTGTGGAATAATACCTTTATTAAATGCAATGCACTTGAATATTTCCTTTTCTATTTTCTTAAAAAATGCTTGTAGAAGCTGGACGCAGAGGTACACGCCTATAATCTCAGCTACTCAAAAGGTTGAGGTAGAAGGATTGCATGCTTGAGGACAGCCTGGACAACTTAGTGAGACCCTCTCCCAAAATAAAAAGAGCTTGGATATAGCTTAGGGGTAGAGTATTTGGCTAGTATGCATAGGGTCTGGGGTTTGATCCCTAGTACCATGCAAGAGAAAACAAAGCCGGACATGGTTGTGTACACCTGTAATTCTAGCAGCTCAAGAGGCTGAGGCAGAAGGATCACAAGTTCAAAGCCAGTGTTAGCAACTTTGTGAGGCCTTTAGCAACTTAGTGAGACCCTGTCTTAAAATTAAAAAATAAAAAAGGGCTGGGCATGTGTGGCTCAGTGGCTAAGTGCCTCTGGGTTCAATCCCTGATATCGAAAAACAAAAACAAACAAAACCCAGAAAACAAAACAAAGTAATTTAGTCCGCTAAATTGACTTCATAATCCACTAGTGAGTATGATCTATGGGTTTATAAACAGTACACTTGTAGCAACCATATCTAATGGAGGATACTTTTAAAATGTAAAATAAGAGTATGTGGTTTCTTGTGAGCCAAGTGCATGAACATTATTGCATGTACTTGATCTGTTTGGTGATTATTTTCATTCACTTAAAATTTAAATTATTTTTGCTTCTGAAAGGTTCCCCCTTTTCTTTCCCGAGGCACACTGCGTTTTTCCAGTGGTGTTGTGGGCTTTGTATGGGCTCTTGACAGCTATACTCATTACTGCTTACCTTTCAAATTTATACCTAGAGGTAGGTAGGTAGATAGGTAGGTTGGTTGGTAGGTGGGTAGGTAAGTAGGTAGTGTTCCAAGAAATGTGACTACTTTGTCTTAGAACTTGAAAACAGCACGTGTATCTTAAATCATCTGTGCTTAGTACTGCATCCCCCTTTTTCTAAACGGTATTTCTAATCTGTCCAAGGCTGAAGTTATTGCTGCAAGGTAGCCATCAGCCAGCCATCAGCTGTTTCTCTGGACAGTGGGGCCTCATAATCATAGGATTGCTTCATATCACTATCTTTTATATACCTGATCTAAATCCCTGCCCAAGAATGGTTTGAGGAGTCTGTAGAATCATTAGGCATAATGCCAATATAGGTGAGTTATAAAAATTCTCCAGTTACTCCTTTTGAACTTTGTGATGCACTTTATGGAAATGGGCTTTGCTCTTCTTCCTCTTTGATGTAATCTCTTTGGAGCTGCTGTTTCCTATATCCCCCTGTGTGATATAAATATCTGAGTTGCTCAGAGAATCATATAGGTGTGCAGTCTGGCAGACAGCATTGATAAGCAGCGTAATCTGCCTGCTGGGCATCTTTGTCATTTGTGGTACCCTTTTCTATTTTGACAGATTTCTGGACTGTATTATAGTCTGATCTCCTTCAAAGGTGCAATGAAATCTTTTGCTTGTTAAAACAAAAGGATTGCTATTTATTTGTGTCCTGTAAAATATTCTCCTTTTTAGAAGCTTTATATACTTAAAAAAAAACCCTGAACAAGTACCTTTTCTATCATTTTTCTACTCTTTTTGCTCTTATTTCTTCCTAATCAGAGGTGACAGTAGTTGTATATTTAGTATTGCCTTAATCTGGATACATTCAGTAATAGACTTTTTGGTTTAGTAAATTCCTGTTGTGGCCCTTAGATTATAATGGAAAAATAATTTTATGCTGTTCTTCTGATAGCAGGAAATAAACAATATTAAATATTTTATCCAAAGTATAATCTGGATGTTAGTAATGAGAAGCTCCTTTGTTCAGAGTAATAGTTCTATGGCAGCAGCCAGTAATGATTTCCTTTTTTTTTTTCTTTCTTTTTTCCCTTCTCCCTTTTTATACTGGTGATTGAAACCAGCTTTACCACCGAGCTACATCCCCAGTCCATTTTTTAAAATTTATTTCATTTTGAGACTGAGTCTCACTAAATTGTCCAGGCTGGCCTTGAACTTGCAATCCTTTGCTTCAGCCTCCTGAGTCCCTGGGATTACAGGGGTGGACCTCACCCATTTCAGTAAATAATTCTTTTGAGATTTGTCTTTAAAATGTAAAGCTCCATATCCCCACAACCTCTTCCAGTTTTCTTCATGTACTGTTAACTATTTGATGCTTTCTTATCCACTTTGCCCTTGATATTTCTTTTGCCTGGTGTCTCATCTCTGTTTATTTACTTGTTAAACTCCTCTTCCTTCTAGATTTAGATCAAGTGTGACTTAATGTCAAACACCCCACTGCGTCTTCTTGGAAACCTACCTTGTTCTTCCCTTGTCCATGTTCTGTGTGTTCTTCCTTGGTCTTGATAAACAATCAAGACTCACTAGAAGACTGTGGGCTCCATGAGGGCAGGCCTTTGTTTTGTTGATTTCTGTATTAGGTGAACTTAATAAGGTGGGTAGTTCTGGGTTGGCCCTCTTATTCATTTTTGTTAAATTAGTGACAGTCAACAGTTGGGGTTTATTTGCCCAGAGTTGCTTAGTAGGATTTAATAGAACTGAAAAAGACTAGTATTCTATTGAATTCTTGCTGCAGGCTTCATTACATGTTTGTTAAATCTAAATAGTTCCACATGAATTAGCTTAGGCTAATATTTTCCTAACTGCTAAATAAACACTATTGAGGAAAAAAAATAGCATTTTCTATGTAGACTAAGAAAGGGAAGGAAAAGTATGAATGTTTTTCAGTAATAATAATAATACCTTTCAGATGTGCACAGTATTCTATATATTTCAAATGACATTTTGGAAGTCTTGATTCTGTCAGTAGGATTATGAGGTATTATCCCTATTTTAAAGACTTGGAGTTGTGATTTGCCAAAATCATAAAGCTAAATAATAGAAGTAATTTTATTCGTTTATTTACTATGTATGCCTTTATGCCTTTGAAATTCACAGTTAGAAATTGAAAAGCTTTGAAAGCCTGTACAGTGAAAGGTCTCTTAACCACCCTGTTCCCAGGTACTTGCTTGTCTTCACTGGAGGCAGTCTGTGTGGTCCGTTTCTTGTTTAGTCTTCTTAGGAGTATTTTATGCACGTGCAAGCAAATACGTGTGTGTATTCTTTTTCTTTCCTTTTTAAAAAGTAATGGTAGCACACTATCTTCAGTTTTGTATATTATTTAAAATTTTTATTGTAGAATGTACATCATTACTGAAGTGTTTAAAACCTACACATGCAGTTTGGAATACCTATATGCCTAATGCCAAGGGTACAAAGTGGAACATTGCCATGTTTCCAGTGTTATTGTAGAATGAGAAATATGAACAGCCTCTGGTATCAAGTCTGGTTTTCGGATTCCCAGAGTTTATAAGGTACCCTTTGGGGGAGGTTGGAGCCACAGAGTTGAGAACTTGGGCTCTTTTCAGTTGGGGCATCTGACATGATTCTGTTGTGTGGATGAATGGCAAAAAACCCTCACCGTGAACTGCTCTGTTTTCTACTTCTGATTTCACCGTGTGCCCCCTCCAGCTCTCAGGAGTGTGTCAGTTAGATGTGTGCTGTGTTGGTCCAGGCAGCAGAACAGGGAGGGGAGAGTGGACGCAATGTCACCTAATGGTTAACACAGGCCAAATACAGATAAGAACCTGGGTCAGGTGTAACTGGGTTTTCTGTCAGTATTGTATCTTTCCCAGCAATTGGTTCTGCAATTCCCTGACGTCATTCGTATGGTCAACAACTCAGTTCATTTCTGACACTAACAACTTAAGAGTTTGTACAGATCCCTACTGGTTAAAGGTTGGTCTCACAAGAGTGCCCCCACTTTAGAACTAACCACAACGGAAGTCCCCAGGCTACCCCTGCTTATGACGAGCAGAATACAAATTTTGAAGTTTCCATGACCTTTCTTTAGGTTTCATAATTTCCTGAAATGATTCATAGAGCTCAGGAAAGCACTATACTTAACTGTTTTTTGTAAAGGATACAAATGAATGGCCAGATGGAGTGCTACATAGGGTAAGATCCAGAAGGGTCCTGAGTGCAGGAGCCCCTGTTCCTATGGAGTTGGCTGCACCACCTTCCCTGTATATGGATATGGTATCCAATTTCACCTGTTGCCTATTAGCAAGTATTTAAGCTGAGGCTTCCTTACAGAGGCATGATTGATTGAATCATTGGTTATTGGTGATTGAACTCATTCTCCAACTCCTTTCTTCTCCCCAGAGGTGGGAGGAATGGTGGAGTAGGAGGCAGAAGTTCTAACCTAATCACCATGGTTGAATTTTGGGGGAGACTTAAACCAGCCCTGATGAACCATCTTGACAGCATGAGAAAGATTATCTTAGAGGCTGAGATGCAGCTCAGTGGTGGAGGCCCTAGGCCAGGTTCTAGCACTGCAAAGAAAGACAGAGAGAGAGAGAGAGAGAAGAAAGAAGTCTGATTTCAAGACTCTTCTATCACTCAGGAAATTCCAAGGGTTTTAGGAGCTGTACCGGGAACTAGGAAGAAAGAACCTATTGTAACGCTAGTATTGTCCCAGAAATTCGTTTACATCTCTCTTACATGGAATACTGTGCTACTTGTATTTTTTTTTTTTTTTTTTTTTTGCTTTTAACTTCTTGGATTTTACCCTCCCATTTTATTACCTTTTCCAGTAGCTTCTTGAGAAAAGTTACAAAATTTAAAAGCCTTTGGAGACCATATGTTTGAAAGTGTTTATTTTCTATTCCTAATGCTTGATTATAACTTGGCAAGTGTGTGATTCTGGATGAGATGATTTTTCTCAGCATCGAGAAAGCGTTGCTATTTTCTTCTAGCTGCTAGTGTTGCTGGTGAGTCTGAAGCCATTTTGGCTTTTGATCCTTTGTGACTTGCTTTCTTTCTCTCCTCTTTCCTGAAGCATAGAGAATTTTTTTGGTCGCCAGTGTAAGGAATTGTCACAGTGTTGTACCAATCCCCAGGTCCTTAATTGACTTTTTTTTTTCTTATGGTACCAGGGATTGAACCCAGGATACTTTACCACTGGGCTACATCCCCAGCCCTTTAAATAGGCTTGAGACTAGGACTTGCTAAA
>PVKS010010759.1:25172-59189 GCA_004027875.1 Aplodontia rufa
GTGGTGGTGGTGGTGGTGGTGTTCCCCAGTACTAGGGAATGAATCCCCAGGCATCCTCTCTTTTTCTATTCCTGGAATTCCTCCTCTTCTTCTTCTTCCTCCTCTCCTCCTCCTCACTCCCCTCCTCTCCCCCCCATCTCCTCCTACTCCTCCCTTCTTTTCTTTAAAGAGGGGGAGAGAGCAAGAAAGAGAATTGATTTTATTTAGTTTTTCATCTGGTTTTTGTTGCTCTGACACTTAGTTGTGTAGGTGGTGCTGGGGTATGAACCCACGTCCTTGAGCATGCTCCAGCCCCTTGTACTTTTTGAAAGATGTTTTCAGCTTTATCTTCTGATCTTTTTTGAGTCTTTAATTTCTGTTGTTAATTATTAATTTTTAAGAGCTCCTTTCTGTTTTGAGTGCTCATTTTTATGGCATCCTAGTTTTGTACATTATTTATTGTTATAATGATTTTTATTAGTTTTCTTATTTGTTAGGAGTCATGGGTTTCTTTCTTTCTTTCTTTTTTTTTTTTTTTAGAGACAGAGTTAATTTTATTTTTTCATCTGTATTTTGTTTTTCCTCCACTTTGCATATGTGGTGCTGGGTTCAAACCCAGGTGCTTGTGCATGCAGGCAAGCGCTCTGCTGCTGAGGCACTGCTCCAGCCCCTCATGGGTTTCTTTTATTTACTTTTATTCAATGTTATAATTAGTATCTTTTATTTTTTAAAGGTTATGTGATCTTTTAAAATGAGTTAGTGAGTATTCTTGTCTCTGGATGAATTTATCTACTTATTGAGTGATTGGAATGAATGCCTTCATGAGTTGTCTTTTTAAAAACTACCTGGTCTGATGCTATCTTTAAGGGACTTTTTTTTTTTTTAAAGAGAGAGGGACAGTATGAGAGTCAGAGAAAGAGAGAAACAACTTTATTTTAGTTTTTCACATGGCCTTAGTTGCTCCAACACTTAGTTGTGTACGTGGTGTTGGGGTTTGAACCTGGGTCCTCGTGCTTGCCAGGCAAGCGCCGAAACTGCTGAGCCACCACTCCAGCCCCTAAGGGACTTTTTTAAAATAAGTTTTTTAAAGGACTTTAATACCATTCAATTTTCCTTTTTATTTTTTATTTTAGGACAGGGTCTCGCTCAGTTGTTTAGGAGTTCACTAAGTTGATGAGGCTGGTTTTGAATTTGTGATCCTCTTTTCTCAGCCTCCTGAGCCATTGAGATTACAGGAATGGGCCATAGTGCCTGGCCCCAATTGTTGTTTTCTTTCTCTTTCCTTTTCTTTTTTTTTTTCTGTTCAGCCTGCTCTGTTGATTTCAGTCTTTGTTCAAAAGTCTATTGATCTTTTCTGTTGTAACTGTATTTCTGATTTTTTTCCTGTTTTCATTTTTTTTTCTGTTGTTCTTTTTCTAATAGTTTTTTTCCTTTCCAGCCGTTCTTTTAAGATTTGAGAAAAGACACAAGTGAGGGTTGTATCAGGTGGACAGCTGTGCAAAGTGTTGTGGTAAGAGGGGAAGCCCTGAAACAGGTGTGTCCTTGGTGGGTTGGAGAGAAAAGGGAGGCCAGTTCAGTGGAAAGATTTTTCTTAATGTAACCATTCGGCAGTTTTCATGTTCCGATATTTATGTCATAACTGCAGTGAATAGAGAAAATACTGTGTCCGCCATTCATTGGTTTTTCAATCTTGGATGTTTAGACCTTTTCATGTTCAGTTTCTCTATTGATAATTTGTAGTTGTCAGGATTAAATGAAGCAGATGTGACTATACCCACCCAGTAGGTGCAGGGTAAATGGTTGTTTAGCGTTTTGAATTTGGTGTATTTACTAAAGAGTGAGTTTTTCCACTGGAGTGCACCCTTCTTGTATTGGGCATGCTGTTGCCAGGCTGCAGACACCTGTAATCAGTAGTATCTGTGGCCTCTGCACTTTAGAGCTTTCCTCCTCTGCTTGTTGTTTCCCTGAACTGGACTTTACTTAAGATGCTAATTTAATTTCTTTGCTCAGATGCCACCAAACGCAGTAGTGATGCTTTGTTCACACAGTTCTTAGGCAGTGGTGCCGTCCCACCCTGAGCAGTCTTGCAGACTCTGAAGTCATTTTCTGGTTGAGCTCAGTGTCCACTACAAACAGCACAGTTTGTTAAACAACACTTATTGTTTCTCCTTACAGAGTGACACAGTGTCTTCTCTTTGTTGCTGAGCTTTTTCTTGGTCCCAAAACAGTTGTGCAATTCTTTACGTAGCTATCATTTCTGTTGAATTGCCATCCCAATTTTGCCCACTATGTACTATTTTTTTTGAGAGAGAGAATCAATTTGTTTTTTCATCTGTTTTTTCTCTGCCACTTAGTTGTGTATGTGGTGCTGGAATTTGAACCCAGGTCCTTGCACATGCCAGGCAAGCGTTCCAATCACTGAGCCAGGCCTTTCCCCCGCTTCCTCTGCATTGACTTTTTTTTTTTTTTATATATAAAGAGAGAAGGATAATGAGAAAGAGAAAGAGAGAATCAATTTTTTTCAGTTTTTCATGTGGCTTTTGTTGCTCTGACACTTTGTTGTGCACTTGGTGCTGGGGTTCAAACCTGCGTCCTCGTGTATGCCACCCAAGTGCTGTAACTGCTGAGCCACAGCTCCAGCCCCTGATATTGACTTTTAAACCACACATGGACAGATTGTTTTTGTAAAGGGTCAGATGGCACAACCTTTAGGCTCTGGATCCCATATGTAGTCTCTGTCACACCACCCTTTTAAAACTGTAAGAACCACACTTAGCTTATAGGTATATGAGCTAAGTTTTGACCCACTGCTATAGTTTGCCAGTCCTTACTTGAAATCACACATCAGAAATTTTTAAATACATGATAAAGTGACAGCCAATAGTGCCATTCTTTATTTTAGATTGAGCTGTATTCATTCTCCCCTGTTACTTCTTTGAAACTCCTTTTTTTTTTTTTTAAAGAGAGAAGGACAGTGAGAGACAGAGAGACAGAAAGAATCAATTTTTATTGAGTTTTTCACATGTTCATTGCTCTGATACTTAGTTGTGTACATGGGTGCTGGGGTTTGAACCCGTGTACTTGTGCATGCTGGGCAAGCGCCATAACTGCGGAGCCACCACACCAGCCCCCTGAAACTCCTTTTATTTTTATTGTTTCTCCACTTTTTTGGTTTTCTTTCCATGTTCTCCATTGATTTTCATTATTTTTTTTGTACCTGGGATTGAACCAGGTGTGCTTAACCACTGAGCCACATCCCCACCCTTTTTTATTTTTATTTTTATTTTTTTTAAAGAGAGAGGGACAGTGAGAGAGACAGAGAAAGGGAGAAACAACTTTATTTAGTTTTTCACAGGGCCTTAGTTGCTCCAACACTTAGTTGTGTATGTGGTGCTGGGGTTTGAACCCGGGTCCTCGCGCTTGCCAGGCAAGCGCCGAAACCACTGAGCCACCGCTCCAGCCCCCTTTTTTTTATTTTTTATTTTGAGGCAGGGTCTTGCTAAGTTGCTTAGAGCTTCCCTAAGTTGCTGAGGCTGGCTTTGAATTTGCTATCCTCCTGCCTCAGCCTCCCAAGCCACTGGGATTACAGGTGTGGGCCACTGTGCCCTGCTCCCTTTGATTTTCTACAAACAATAAGTTTTGCTTAGTGAAGCCTTTGCCTTTATCCCCTTCCCTCAATTATTTTATTCATATCTGTAAAATATTTCCCGTTCCTTGTGGCATGTTGAAAGGAAAGAAGGGCTTCCCTTTTCTTCTTCTTTATTTTATTTTATTTTTTTTTTTAAAGAGAGAGGGATAGCGAGAGAAAGAGAAACAGAGAATCAATTGTTTCTTCAGTTTTTCACATGGCTTTCATTGCTCCAACACTTTGCTGTGTATGTGGTGCTGGGGTTTGAACTCACATCCTCACACATGCCAGGCAAGCGCTGCAACTGCTGAGCCACTGCTCCAGCCTCTTCTTCTTTTTTTAAAATCAATTTTATTTATTTTTCCATCTGACCTTCATTTCTCCAACATTTAGTTGTGTATGTCGTGCTGGGGTTCGAACTCTGGTCTTTGCGCATGTCAAGCAAGCGTTTTAACTGCTGAGCCACCGCTCCAGCCCAGGGCTTCCCTTTTCTGCTTCATCCTTTTCTTATCTTTCTCTCAAGAATCTGTCTACTTTACTAGTTAACTTTTCTGTTCCCTTGCTTGCTTTGATCTCCTCTCTTTACTAGTCTCCATTTACATATTTCATAGGCGCCTACTCACAACCACGAGCATAACCAGTCTCACACGTTGCTGGTATTGTTATTTAATGCACAAAACTATTTAGACTTGATGTTCAGTGTGTTAATTAGGAATTTGTGAGGTATTTAGAAACCTTGTTTTGCTATATTAAAAACTGTTTTCTATGAAAATGAGCATGGGCTATATAAAATATAAGTCTGTATTCAATCAGTTTATGTTTGTGCTCCAGGTATGCATTTCAGAAATGAAACCAATAATATGTATATATTAAGATCCCATGTAAGGCTGGGTATGGTGGTGCATGCCTGTAATTCCAGTAGCTTGAAAGATCCTAAGTTCAATGTCAGCCTGAGCAACTCAGTGAGGCCCTAAGTTTTTTTTTTTTTAGGGCTGAGGACTGCCACTGAGCTAAATCCCCATCCCTAGCCCTAAGCAACTTAGCTAAACCCAGTCTCAAAAAAAGGATAAGAAAAAAAAAAGCGGGGGTGGGTGGGGCTAGGGATGTGGCTCTGTGGTTGAATGGGTTGAATGCCTCTGGGTTCTAACCCTGATAATACAAAAAAAAAAAAAAAAAAAGCCTCTTTATAGAGTCTGAATTATAGTTCCTTAGCTAAAAAAAAAAAAAAAGAAGATTGCATCTTAGGAAGCCCATTTATAGGAGCAGTATCTTTTATTATATATCTTGCTTTGTATTATAGGACTCAGGAAAGTTTGTAAGTAGAAGTCATTATCATATGTTTTTTCCCCCCTGCCTTAGGCTGATCCTTTAAGAGAAGAAACTGGAAATGTAGGGGAAAAAAGAGATATGGAGCGTTTCCTTGACAAATTGTGAGCAGGGAGGTTTCACAATTAACTTAATACTTCAAGCTTTGTTAATGGGAAAGACCTTTGGACTTTTGTTTAATATAAAAAGTATTATTATTAAATTTAGTACCAGGCAAGTCATGATCCTTGAACCTCAGTGAACTTTTCCCATTACATTCCTTTCAAATCTTATGTTTTATTAACTGTTTCTGAGCATTTACTAAAGTTTCTAGTAACAGCATGGGGTTCCAAGAACATGTCATACTAAAGCTAACTTTCTTTTTTTTCCCCCTGCAGTGCTGGGAATTGAACCCAGGGCTTCACATATGCTAGACAAACACTATTGCTGAGCTACACTCTGAGCCCCTCTTTTCTTTTCTTTTCTTTTCCTTTCTTTCTTTTTTTTAAAGATAGAGGGACAGTGAGAGAGAGAGAGAGAATCAATTTTATTTAGTTTTTCACGTGGCTTTTGTTGCTCCCACACTTGGTTGTGTATGTGGTGCTGGGATTTGGACCTGCATCCTCACGCATACCAGGCAAGTACCATAACCGCTGAGCCCCCTTATTTTCTTTTTTATGATGTAATAAAATTACTTTATAAGGGCAGAGACTTAATTGTCATATCTCTGAATCTAAACAGGATAGTCACCAAACTGGCAGATCAAATAATATGTACATTTCTAATTGGTTTATAGCATTTCTTTATTTCTTCTTTCCTTTTTTTTTTTTCCCCAATAACTGTGGTGCTGGGGATTGAACCCAGAGCCTCACACATGCTAGGCAACCTTTTTGCTATTGAGCCACACTTCTGGTCCCAGCAGTATTTCTTAACGTGTGTTCAGTATGGATTAATTATAAGACCTGGCTCTTCCTCCTGTTCTATTCAGTGCTTTTATTGATGACTTGGGTAAAAGAACAAGGTACTTTTGTCAAAGATATGAATACATCAATCTAGGAGAGATATTAAATGACAGAATTAGAACTCAAAAGATTGCCACACACTGAAACAATCTAAAGTTTGATGGAGTTACGTATATCTGAGAGTATCTGAGTTCTGGAGGAGAGCTATTAAATTTTGTAGACCACACTTGCAGATGTGAGTATATATGAGAACCTCAAGATGGGCCTAAATTTGTGTGGTTACCGGAGAAGCTAGCATGTTCCTGCCTGTACTTTGCATGCGCAGTATCCAGAACAGTTAAAGGGGTTGTTTTCCTGTATTGTAGTAGTATGATGAAGATGGAGGGCGAACAGAATAGTGGGAATTGGACACTATAGCCAACAAGGAATCTTTAAGTAATCTGGGAAATCTAGTCCTGAGAAGTGAAAATTTATATGCAACATGATGATTATCTCTGACTATTTAAAGGGCAGTCCTGGAAGATAATTTGTACACGTAGATTCAGAGGCCAGGATCACAGTCAGTGGATGGAAGTTATTGGGATGCAGGGTTAGGACTTTTCTCAGGGAAGAGCTTAGGTCAAGCACAAAATGCCCTGCCTTGGTGAGATATTTAGCTGCCCTTCGCCGCACATGCTTTGGCAGGGGCTCTTAGTGTAGTCACAGAGACTGCTCAGGGGAGCCTTGCATGGGACGCAAGATTGGAACAGATGACCTTCAACTCCTTTTCAGTACTAGCATTCTTTCAATGTTTTGATACCAAGGCAGGACTATTTGTATTTGTATGCATGGTTTTTTTTAACCCACATGTTGTTATTCTCTCAATTTGACTTTTCCTCTTTCTCTTATCTGAATTCACCTGATTAGCTAACTTCCCAGTACAAAAAAAATCTCTGACTCCTTTTTTATCTCTTGTTTTTAGAAATTAAATTTTTGACACAGTATTAAGTTAGTAAATATTCTTATAAACTAATTTTTTCCTAGTAATTGCAAAACATGGCAGATAGGGGCTGGAGTGGTGGTTCACTGGTTATGGTGCTTGCCTGGCATGCGCGAGTACATGGGTTCAAACCCCAGCACTCATGTACACAACTAAGTGTCAGAGCAACTAAAACCATGTGAAAAATTCAATAAAAATTGATTCTCTCTCTCTCTCTCTCTCTCTCTCTCTCTCACTGTCCTGCTCTTTTTAAAAAGAAAAAAATACATGGCAGATATTCAGAGCTGTATGATAACTTCTGTTTGGTTTAACACACAAGTAAATTACGTAGTAAATCCTGCCTTTTGAGCCAAGAAATAAAATCTTATCAATACTTTGGGATCCTCCTTGTTCCTCTCTCCTACCACTGATAATTCTGCATTTTCTGTAAATCACATCCTTGTTATCTTAATAGTTTTACCCTATGTGATAGCTTCCTTAATAACATAGTATTTGGCTTTTGATTGATTTTATATTTTGTTTAAACAATCAGACTATGTGTATTCTTCTTGACTTTTATGGTGCAGTGTTAAGTTTTTTGAGATTCATTATGCTGAGGCACGTAGCTGTGATTCATTTGCTTTCACAGCTTGTGGAATTTGGTTGTTTGTCCCATACATGTGTACAGACCATTTACTATAGATGGACTGTTAGATTGTTTCCAGTCTTTTGTTCTCACGAATTATATTGCCATGCATGTTTTTATGCACGTCTCCTGGTGCACACGTTGGAGAATTTCAAGAGACTTATCTGACCGTGCAGTTGTTGGGCGAGTACAAGTCTAACTTTTCATGGTAATGCCTATTTTCTGAAGGGTTGTACCAGTAAGCTTTCCGGCCAGAAGAGAGTAAGAACCATCCTTGGCAGCACTTGTTATTGTCCTTGTTCTCAATTTTTTGCCAATTTAGTGAGTGAGTGTGGATACATTTCTTTGTGGTTTTAGTTTTTATTGATTATTAATGAGTAGATCTTTTCATATATTGTTTTCATATGCTTCTTTTATTCCTAATTACTTGTTTTTTCCTTCCCCTTTCCCTTTTGATTATATTTTCTTTTAAAAACTGATTTATATTTATATATTCTGGGTAATAATTCCCTTTTCGGTTTTATGGGCTGAAATTAATTTTTGTTTGTAGCTTGTCTTTTTTTCTGTATGAGACATTCTTTATTTTACTTTTGCCTTTCACACTTAGGTCTTTACTTTTTCCAGAATTAAGTCTTCAAACACATAGAAGAGGAAAATAAAATAGACCTTTCCCCATGTATCCATCAATCATCTTCAAAAATTCCAATTTTATTTCATCTTTCTTCCCCCTTCACCCTTCTTTGGGAAGTATTTTAAGCAAATCCCATAATCATCTGCAAAGATTTCAGTTTTACTAATATTTTATCTGCTTGATGTATGAGTTGAGGTACTTCATTACTATTTTATCAATGTTAATTGTTTATAATTCTAAAATGTTTAGAATTATTTATTTTTTGGTGAATAAATGTTTTATTGTTATGAACGGTCCTTCTTTATTTCTCGCAATCCTTTTAGTCTTGAAGTCTCTTATATCTGATATTAAATATAACCAACCAGGTATGGTAGTTGTCATTGTTCTTTTTATTTCAGTTTCAATTTTTTGTATCACATTTTTTTTTCAAAGAGAGAGAAGGACCATGTGTGTGAAAGAGAGAGAGAGAAAAAGAGAGAATCAGTTTTATTTAGTTTTTCGTGTCTCTCCTTGCGCTGACACTTTGTTGCGTATGTGGTGCTGGGGTTCAAACCTGTGAACTTGAGCATGCCAGGCAAGCACTTGAAGTGCTGAGGCAGCAGTCCAGCCCTATATCATTTTTTTTTTTTAAAGAGTGAGAGAGAAGGAGAGTCAATTTTAATTATTTTTGTTTCTCTAGCACTTAGTCTGTGGTGTATGTGGTGCTAGAGTTTGAAACCGGGTCCTTGTGCATGCCAGGCAAATACTCTTAATGTTGAGCTACCTCTCCAGCCCCGTTATCACTGCATCTTAACATGTGTCTTATAAGTAGCATGTAACTGGCTTTTGTAACTATGCCCAGCCTATCTTTGTGTGTGTGTGTGTTTGTTTTTTTTTTTTTAATTTTAAATATATTTCCCCTCCCCTCCCCCTTTCTTTTTCCTCCTCTTCCTCCTCCTCCTCTTTAAAAGAGTCAATTTTTATTTATTTGTTCATTTGGCCTGTTTTTCTGACCCTTATTTGTGTATGTAGTACTGGGGCTCTAACTCACGTGCTAGGCAAGTACTCTACTACTAAACTACCTCTCCAGCCCTGCTAGACTCTTTATAATTTAACTGGAAAATATATTTAAATAATGATATAGTTTTATTTTTCCTAGTATTTTGTGCTTTTGTCTTATCTTTTTTTCCTTTCTTGCCTATTTTGGGTTTTTCTCTGTATAGTTTCAAAATTATGGATTCTCCTTTTCGTGGTAATCTTAGCAGCTTTAACATGTATGTTCTTATGATCACAGTCAAAATTCATTAATGTCTCTGTTTTCTTTTAACACTTTTAATTTCAACCCCTCTAAGCTAGTGTACTCTCATTGTAATACATTTTAATTTCCTGTTTTAAAAAATCTAATCACTCAGAGCATTGCCATTGTCTTAGGGTTCTGCTAATGTTACCCACATATATGACTTTTTTTCCACATTTGTGTTGGCCCCATAGACCTTCCTTGTGGGGTCATTTTTCTACTGCCTTTTGAATTGCCTTTTAAACAGTCAGCAGGGGAGAAATACTTAAGTTTTTACTTTTTCCAAATTACTTTTTTCCCCCTCATTCACGAAAGACATTTCTCTATATAGAATTCTGTTTTATCTCGGCTTATCAGGTACTATTTCACTATCTTTTAGCTATAAATATCATTTGGCTTCAGTATTGCTTTTGAAATTTAGTTGTCCCTCTTACTTTTTTTTGAAGGTTATCTTTCTGGGTTGCTTTCAAAATCTGTCCTTTTGGTTATAAAATTCCATTGTGATAGTGTGTGGATTCCTTTTTGAAAATTCTGTTTGGGATTTGTCAAGCTTCTTAGAAGGTTAGATTACAATCATTTTTTTAGCTTTACAAAGTTTGAAGACAAATTGCTGAAAATATTGTCCTGCTTAATTCTCTTAACTCCTGTGCCACTCGATCTTTGTGAGCTCTTTATTCTATTCTCCATGCCTTTTAACCTTTTGTTTATGTGTTCCATGTCTTTGACACTTTGGTCCCAGCAATTTCCTCTTTCAGTTCCGTCATTCTTTTTTACTTTGTCTAATCTGCTGTTATATCTCCCCGTTGCATTTTTTTTTGTTTTTAGTAATACATTGTTTATTCATGGGAGTGCAGTTTGCTTCTTTTGACAGTTGGTTTGTTCTGCTTTATGGTGTTTTAGTTTCTTATTTGTTGTGGATCTGTGTGTGTGTGTGTGTGTGTGTGTGTGCTGCTTGTTTTTCTCAGAATCATAACTGGAGAGAATCAGTGAAAGTGATTGAGTTTCTCCGGAGAAGAACACTATTCCATTATTTGTCCAGGGTCCCTTCCAGTCCTTGACCTCTTAAAATAAATTCTGGTCTTGAGGTTTTCCAGAACAACCAAACAGAATTTTAGGTCGTAATTACCCATGTGAAGTCTGGGTTGTGGTTTTGAATTCCCAGGGTAATGTTTTTCTTGCCTCTCTTCAATGCCATGGCTCAGGGCAGCAGTTTTTCTTTTCTGCTTTTTAAAACCTTTTGAATATGGCAACTCTTTTAAGGGTTGTAGTTGTTCGAGTCTCCAGACCCCCGCCCTTGATGGGTCAGTATTATTTGGTCCCAAAGGCCTGCAAAACCATAAAAGTTGATAATTGAGTTTATTCACTTTTGCAAATGCCTTCAGGGTAAAAATCAGCTTTCGAGAGCTCAGTTGACCTTTTCTGATCTTCATTTAATTTTTGCTTGAATATTCATGTTTTATCTTAAAAGTGCATTTAAAATGGTTTATCTAATATTTTCTGTTGTTTTCAGCAGGAGGGTGAATAAAGGTTCCTGGTACAACATGCTGCTGGAAACATAACTTGGCTGTTCCCAATTCCCATCTAGACCTCACTGTTCGTGCAAGGAGTGCCTCTGCCATGGCTCCAGGGCCAGGCCTCCCAAGGCATGGCGCTACTAGTCAAGCACAGCTACTAGTCACACTAGTAGCTGTGCAGCTAGTAAGCACTTTGAGTGTTTGCATTCTACACCTTTCATATCTTCTATTTTTTTAATCTTCCTAGTTGTTCAGTAGAGTGGTGACATTTTTACTGGTCTGTATTTTATAAGTTGGTAAGCTAAGACTTTGGGGGAAGAATCTGGATACAAATCTGCTGATTACTAATAGGGGATTTAGGTTTAGTTTTTTTTTTTTTTTTTTTTTAAAGAGGGACAGTGAAGAGAGAGAATGAGAAAATCAATTTTATTTAGTTTTTCATGTGACTTTTGTTGCTTTGACACTTAGTTGTGTACATGTTGCTGGGGTTTGAACCTGCATCCTCACAGATGAAGGCAAGCGCCGTAACTGCTGAACCACTGCTCCAACCCAGGGTTTAGATTCTTAACGTTTGATTTATAACATAATTCTGTATTCTTTCCACTATGTCATCTTGCTAAAAATTCTAATGCTGACATTTGACGTTTTTTGATTATTTTTGATTTAGATATAAAAATTCTAGAGAAACTATTGGAATGACAATATTCATATAAAATTATCTCTCTGTTCTTCCCTGAAAGAAATTTATAGCCCAGCAATATTTGCTTCTGCTTTTTCTTCAGTGATATAAAACAATATATTGAGTTATGTTGTAAAAAGCAGAGAAGAAGATGAGAATTTTTTTTTTTTTTGCTGTTGTTGGATTATAAAGTGCCTTTGTTGTAAAATATAGGTAATTGCTGTCTTTTCCAACAGGTGTGTATGTAATATAGATTGCAGTGGATACAGTTTCAATCCTGTGTGTGCTTCTGATGGGAGTTCCTATAACAATCCCTGTTTTGTTCGAGAAGCATCTTGCATAAAGCAAGAACAAATTGACATAAGACATCTTGGCCATTGCACAGGTAAAATTCTGCTCACACAGAGACCTGTCTTTAATATTACAGGTCTGTAATCTTACTTGGTAGTGTTTCATATTTGTAAAATGAAAAGTCCTGAAACTTTTTGTCTTCTTTTATTACTACATCATTCAGAATTTTTAGTTACTTAGATTTTTTCCCACTTATTTTCATCTTCTTAATACATAAATCATACTGCTTGGCAATTTATTTAGTTACCAAGCTGATCCTAACATGGAGATTTAGGTATGTTTATAGCTCTAAGGTGATCTCTTTGTAGTTTTTACCCCATACATGTTATATGTACCAGTAAAGATTTCGGTGTGAAGTTACAGAATGTAAAGGAAAATGATACCCTTTAGTTTAAAATTGTTTGCCCTTCTCATTTTTTTTTTTCTTATGAGATAACATATAAGAAGAATTTTTGTTTTCCTCCCCTGTGAGAAATAGCGTCAGTCACTGAAGCCAGAGGTTCTGTTTTTTATTCCTTTAGTAGTACCCATATGGGCTGGGGTGATGGAGCATTTCCTCAACTTACATGGGTGAAACACATTTTTTTTTTTAGAGAGAGAGAGAATCACTTCTGACACTTTGTTCTGTATGTGGTGCTGGGGTTCAAACCTGTGAACTTGAGCATGCCAGGCAAGCGCTGTAACCGCTGAGGCACTACTCCAGCCCCCAAGCACATTGTTATGATGGACTCCGAATATACATCTCTTCTTACTAATTCCATTCCCCACTCTCACTGCCTATACCCTGATCCTTTTTGGGCTTACTAAATGATCTGAGCTAAGGGAAAAAGATTGTGAGTTTGGTTCCTTATCTTTGTTACGTTCTTTGTGACATACTACCCAACTGTTTGCAATACCAAAGAGTCTCTAAGAGGCTCGTCAGAGGATTCAGATGATGGGGGTGGTTACGGGTTCCATTTCCTAACAGAGCTCCCCTTTATGTAGACAGTTTTTTGACTTAGATCTTAAAGTATGGTTTATTTTATTTCATTGGGTGGCATTTAGAGTTTAGGTAGGAAGAATAGCTTAGAGAAAGAGTATATTCTCTAAGGAACCTACAAGCTGTTTGAATGGTACTTCTTGGAATATCAAATTCAATGCATTTGGCCAAACTGGAGAATTTTAATTGAAATTCATGCAGATGTAGACTGCTTTGGAATGGTTGGGCCTTAAGTTTTATTTTAATCCCCTCAATAATTTTCTCTCCACATCTAACTGTACCTTTGTATTACCTCCCTGGGTGTGCATTGGGATCTAAAACTCTTGCATCCTAGAAGGTATTTATGGTTATGTTTCAGTCTTACTAATCCAGATGCAGTTCACAAATCAAGTTTTTTTTTTTTTAAACCAAAAATGTTTGACAATACAACTGATGTTCCAAAGTAACCTTAGTCTAAGCTTTCCAGGAAAACTGGTAGAAGATGAATCTGGAGGTTGTTACTCCTTGGAGAGAAGGTGAACCCTTTCTCCTTACTGGGGGAGAGGGAATGTGTTATTTTAGTTTGCACAGGAAAAACTTTAAAAAGTAGGTGATACTTGAGCTGACGTTTAAATGAAATTGCACTGGTCCTCAGGTAAAGAGCATGTATACCTGTGCTTCCTTAAGACCGGAGACACAAAAGGGATCGTTGATGAAGAGAAAGATAGAAACTACAATGTTACGTGCTTCAAAGCATTATTTTGCATGCAATAAATATACATAGTGATATCTGACGGAAAGAGAGAGAGAGAGAGAGTGGTGGAAAATATAAGCAGGATAATTGCACAGAGAGTTAACAAGGACCTGGAACTTGGGAAATAGTTGGGAATTCAATGGTATGACTTCAGCAACATGTGTTAATTTGAAAACTGTTTTCTCTTCCAGACACAGATGATACTAGTCTGTTGGGAAAGAAAGATGATGGATTACAATATCGACCAGATGTGAAAGGTACCAAATCATGATTTTCTGAATTTTGACCACCTATTGAAATATAGTCGTTAGCTGTCCTTAGTAGTTCTGTTTCCATTATAACAATTCTTCTAGCTTTGCTCTCTGTAGCAATACATATTATTATTATGATTATCAGCATTAACTGAACTGGTAAAATGCATTTCAGTTTACATATTGCTCCCACATACACTTTTTAATGATTAACATTATGGAGAGATAAGCGTGGTGGTGTATGCCTGTAATCCCAGCAACTTGGTAGGCAGAGAGAGGAGGATTGCAGGTATGAAGCTACCCTCAGCAATTCAGTGAAGGTCTAAGCAACTTAATGAAACATACCTCAAAATAAAAAGGATTGGGAATGTAGCTCAGTGGTAGTGTGCCCTTGGGTTCAATCCCCAGTACCAAAAAAATAAATAAAATAAAGTAATTGAGATAATTACAGTTTCACATTCAGTAGTAAGAAATTTCTTTTATTTTTTTTCAGTTTTTCCATCTGGCCTTTGTTTCTCTGACACTTGTGCATCTGGTGCTGGGGTTTGAACCTGGGTTCTCACGCATGCCGGGCAAGTGCTCTAGCCGCTGAGCCACTGCTTCAGCCCTTATACATGCTTTTTAAAAATCTTACTTCTCTAGAATCTTCTACTAAAACTTGCCCTCTGTGCCCAGGTTTTTGAACTTTGTTTCTCTGCCTGAAAGTCTTCACTTCTTTGACTAATTTCTGTTTGTCCTAGTCTTAGCTCAAAAGTCATTTTCTTTTGGGAAGTATTTATTAAATCTGGATTAGGTACATCTCTTGCTTCCTCCCCATCCGAGTGCCTTACCTATTGTAATTAATCCTTTTTACTTGTCTATGTCCCCTGTAGGCTCTAAGTTCTATGAGGATAGGAGACTGTATCTGTTATCTGCACTTGATGTCTTCACCCTGGCAGAGTGCATGGTACCCACATAGATGTTCTGTAGTTGTTGGGGAGGGGGGAACCAAACCAAAACAAAATAGGTGTGGCTCAAATAAGCTATAGGATTTATTTGTACAAAGTCGTACGTCTAGTAAAAGATCAGAGCAGAGAGATTGGAGTCCTTGACCAAATCCCTTTGCTCTCTCCTTTTTGGGTTCGCATGCAGTATTTTATTTGATTCTTACCACTACTGTAGTGAGAAGCACCCATGGGAGCACTAAGACTCAGTGGTGTAGGTCCAGTTAACTGAAGACCATGTAGATTTTTGGACTTCTACATTAGGACTTGTGTATAATTGTCCTGTCAAGTGTGTCTTCTGTGCATTTGTTTGGTTATTCTAATGGATGGTTAGAATATGTGTGTGATCCACTACATAAACCTAATTTCTAAAAAAAGAAAAATGGGAATGGTAACCATACCTATCTTACAGAGTTTTACTAAAATTAAATAAGATAATACATATTAAGTGCTTAGAACAGAGTCTGGCCTTCTTATGGAGTACTCAATAAATGATAACATATTGAATAATTTGTTAACTTTCTTGATGCATTTGAATTTTGTCAAGCCTGAATCTGTTGTAATCTGTGAACCCCTGAATACCAGTTTCCCATGCTGATACAAAGTGCTGTGTTTGAAATAGGAAATCTTCTCTATTCCTAAAGGATATATAATAGAACATTCCCAGTTTAATTCTCTGTACTGATAGTACATGACCAGACTAGGAAGGCCATATTTTAGTATTTAAAAGGCTCACAGTTAAGGCAGTCTGGGGAACCGTACATACCCCAAACACTTCCGTGCTATGGATAAAAATCACTTAATAATATGAGTATATGTTGATCATATAGTGCCTCTTTATACATAAGATTTGATCTGTAATGTAAGTTGGGTGCTGTGGTGCGTATCTGTAATCTCAGCTACTTGGGAGGCTGAGGGAGGAGGATTGCAAGTTGGAGGCTAGTCTGTGCAAATTAGTGAGACCCTGTCATAAATAATTGAATGAATGAATGAATGAGGATATAGCTTACTGGTAGAGTGCTTGCCTAGCATGCCCTAGACCCTGGATTTGATCCCATCAGCCCCCTACCTCCAGTTATTTTAGAACTTAAGAGAAATCATAATTAGTTGATAAAGTTATATATGTAATTTATTCTGGTCATTTTACCAGACATTACTGTGGATAGACAGATATCTAGTATATATAATCTTTACATTTTTAGAGTTTGTGATATAGTTAAAAAAGTATGTAACTAACTTGTAACGAAGTAGAAATTGATTATTGTCATAAAATATAGTACAGTTAATCCAGAAAAGATGAGATTTATTGGGGGATAGTGAGAATCTGAGAAATGTCACAAAGGAGGTAGAATTTGAATCAACCTTGAACAGGGGATTAGCGTTTGAACAGGAATCTGAAGGATATTTAAGGAGGATAGAAGAACAAGGGTGGACACAAACATCATGCAAGACAGACGGTTGGAGAACGGTAAGGGAATCCTTTTTGGGTGGAAAGTAGGGGACTTCAGAGAGAGAAGTGGAAGTCCAGGCTGGAAAGAGCTGGGGGTGAAATCATGCTGCCCTAGGAAATTCAGGGTAACAGGAAATGTTATTTATGGGTAACAGGAAATGATTAATGTTTTTGAAAATGGCAATGCTATAAAGTTAACATTTGAATAAATGACACCTGGGAGAAACATAGTGCTTATTGTATACATTGGAATAGAAGCAGGGAGATCAGCTCTGGAGGAGTAGACATATGCTTAGATACAAGATGGAAAGCTGAAAGTGACCAAGACTTAAGCTCAGGTGACTGAATTAATGGATTCTTTTTATAGGACTGAGAATGTTGTAAGGGGAAAGGTCTTTGGGGTAAAGTGAGCTAAGAGTTGATGGTGGAGGTCATTAATTGTATTTTGGAGTTTTAGGTGCTTATGGAATTCACCCAGGTGACTGCTCAGCATTTGAGAGGCAGTCCTTGGATACAGAGATGATAATGGACGCCATGAGAATGAATGAGAGATTAGAGAGCTGTGTTGTCTAGTACAGTAGCCACTATCCACATGTGGCTCTTGAGTTAAAATGAACTCCTACGAGCCCTGTTTCAGGTGTTCAGTAGCCACTCGTATCTACTGCAGTGTTCAGCACAGATGTGGAACTTTTCTGGAGTTGTGGAAATTTCTGTTGGACAGTACTGTTACTTAGAAAGAAGACCCAGTGTGGGAAGAAGCAGACAGAATTGAGAGGAAGACAACCAAGAAGAGTACTGTGGCACAGAATCCACAGTGTAAGGCTGCCTAATAGTTTAAAGTGCTGCAGAAAGGTATAAGTGGGTGAAGGATACCCTCTGCCTTGAATGTGAAGGCAAGGGAATCACTGACAGTCTTAGGCCAGAGAGTTTCTATTGCATTAGGAAGATGAAACCCAAACTGAAAAACTTAAGTGTTCTAGCAGTAAGGAAATAGAGGTCAAAAGGTAACTCTATTTGGTTGCATTTTATAAAAAGCTGTTTGCTTTTTTTTTCTCCCCCTCTCACAACATTTATAGGGGCCCTTAGTAAATATTTGCATCGATAATACACAGCCAAGACTGGGTAGACAGGCAGAATCCTGGGATGGAGCCCCAAAATGCCAGCAGGAACTCTGCACCAGCTAGAAAGCAGAAAGAAATCAGTACTCAGAGAGAGAAGGAGAGAGAGTAAGCGAGAGAGTGATTTGAAAGTGGAATTCCTAGAAAAGAGGGCTGTGCAGTTAGGCATTCAAAAGTCTGAACAGTGGAGATTTAGGTCTCCTTTTGGACTGTTGGAAACCTGTGGTAAATATTGAAGTTGGAGTGTTAGAGGCTTTTGCATGTTGAACTCATAAAAGATGTGATGATTCAGCACCAGGGATTTGGGAAATGGGTGCCTGATATTAAAAAATCTTATTGTGAAAAATTTCAAAGAATACTGTAAACAGAATAATGGAATGAATCCTCATATACACAATACTTAACTTTAGCATTTATCAACTTTGTTCTTGTTCCTGTTTTGTCTTTTTATCTTCACTCACATTATTACTGTTCACATTTTACACTTTTTTTGGAGATATATATCACTGAAATATACAAATCTTTTATGTGTCAGTTTTGACAGATGGAGGTACCCCATATACATGCACCACACATTTCTGTCTACCCAGGAAGTTTCCTTGTGCCATAGACATGTTAATCCAAAGATACTTTCATACAGCCTAAGAGCTTAGTACCTTTTTCTTATGAAGGCATTCTCATTCCATTCTAAGGTTCACCTCATCCCAACCCTCACTTCATCTTTGACCTCATTCTTAAGCTCAAGGATGCTTCTACTGGCCAAGGACACCAGACTCAGCAAGGTGTTAACATCACGGGTCACATTCTTTGGTGACTATTGTTCATTTCAATGCAGCTCTGTTGATATACCCTTAAAACTGATGGGACTGTGATCGAGGCGCTGCACTTGCTTGGCCTCATGAAGCAGGCCTGAGAGTGTGTGATGGAGCATTGTGATGAGAGTGGTTTCAGGGCTCTTGAGGGGTTGGGCATGTGAGTGGAGGGCTGGCCTGGAAGTAACCGTGGAAGCACATCTGTTGAAGATGGAAGGAAAAGGCATCTAGGAAGTAGTGTGGCCTTGGTACATCAGGAAGATGAAAGGAATATTTCTAAGGGAATAGTTGAGAAAGTAGATGAATTCATTCCCTTTAGAAAAGGTATTTCACTAGATCGGGGAAAGGAACAGTCAGGGCCAGGATGGAGAGCAGCCAAGCTTAGGAATGAGAGCTAGGGAGGTATTGGAGAGTAGGGAGGTATTGGAGAGTAGGTAGGAATGATGGTATGTGGATAGTTCCTTAATGAAGTCCTCCTAGGGATTGAGAAAGGCCAGGTGTGTGGAGGGATATGTTAGTGGTGAAAGTAGATATGCAGAATTGTTCAGGGGAAGCAAGATAGAATACTTTACATTTTTTCATTGTGTGGATTTGTAGAAATACTGAGCCTTAGAGTTAATGATGCATTGTTGATGTAGTAGCCTCAGCAGTCCACCTTCAAGGCGCCTGTCTCAGTGCTATCAGCAGCTTTATTTGGGTTGTCTGTGGTGGGCGAGGTCAGATCGCCAGAACACACCTTGGCAGATAAGCCACCTGGTCCTGGGTTTTCTTATAACATCATCACTTAGAACCACACTTCGCTTATCTGTGAAAACTGCTGTGGGTGGAAGGAGCCACTGGGCGACCAAATGTACTTTTTATATTTCAGACACACAAACATTGTTCAGGCACCAGCACTACAGCTGTTTGTGGAGCCTGTCACCACTTGCCCCAGGGCGTTGTTTAGACAGGATTGTTCTGTGGTGCATTCTTCCTGTAGGGAGGACTTATTTCTGCCTTGGTTTCTGAAACTATGCTTTATTGCATCTTTTTTTTTTTTTTTTTTTTTGGAGGGGTGGCTTGCTAATGATCAAAGCTGGGACTTCACACGTTCTTCATTGCATCTCTAAAGCCTTTTTGTTTTTCTGTTCTGAAATTGTCTAATTTAGTTGGCCTAGAGACCAGATGTTTGGACATTCCCTACACATCTCCCAAGGTAGCTTGGTGATAATATAGTGGCCAAGAGCTTATTCTCTGGAGTCAGACTTGGTTCATATTTAAAAGCTATGTGGCATTTAATATTTATGGCCCAGGGTCACTCTGAATTTTGGACACCCAATTACTGTGAATTCATTACTGATGTTGTTTGGTTATTCTTGATACTTTTTATTTTCTAATTTTATTGTTGGTAGCCTATCTATGCTCAAATGTCTCACTGCTGGTGAGTTTGCCTACCTTGCTATTTCACGCTGTGGTTGATGAGTGACATTAATGACACATTCGTCCATTTAACAATTATTAATCAAGTGCTTCTGTTATATGCCAGGTGCTTTCATATATTTGTGTATTTAATCTTCATAACTACTGTGCAATCCTCGCTTTGCAGGTGAAGAAACTGAGGCTGTGAGAGTTTGTTGCTCAATGTAGAATGGCAAAACAAGGACTAGAATTCAGACTTGCTGATCCTACACTGGTGCTTTTCTCCTTATGTCACAACTATTCCAGAATTCTGCCTATTTGCGTTCTTTCTGAATCTCCTCCAGAATGTTTAGTCTACTTGCCTCTATTACCTTGGTGAACTTTCATGTTTGTTCTCTAGCCTCGCCTTTCTTTGAGCACTAGTTTCACATTTTAGTTCCCTAGTGAGTCTGTACTTATTACTCTTCTGCTGGAGCTGCAAACTCTGGGAGTGACTATGGTACCTGGAATGTAGCAGTTGCTGAACAAATACTTTGTGGATGACAAGATCTAAATTTGAACCCAGCTTACTACATTCTCTCTACGGGACCACCTATCATTAGGCCTATGTTTAATAGTTACATAATTCCTTGTTAAGAGCATCTTTAATAAAGAGGGTGGTTCTGTTCTTACTAAATACACTGGGTTAGTGCTGAACGATAGTTGCACACTAAACTTGTTCAAATAAGGATGGCAATGGGAAGTTTGGCCATAAGAATAAAAGATTGGTGGAAGTGGGGAAAGTGGGTGAACATAATCTATATAAAGAGATTTCATTCAATATGATGAATTCTGATGGTGGTATTGGAATTTATTGTATTATGAAAATTTGTTGTCTCTGAAAATGTTTAAGTAGAACCAGACCCTCAGGGTAAATCTGAAGGGCTTCCTTCATCAGACCAGATGGCTTCTATGGGCCTTTCCAAATCTGAGTTACTGAGCTCATTCGCTTTCCAAAGCACCTTCAGGCTGTATTTATTTTTCTCCATCCTAGTATTCATTCCTGCTGCAGAGCTCTAGCTTGGTTTTTCATAGCCACAGTTTGGAGTATGCATTATTAACTTTATACATGGCTGCTTGTCTACGTAGTCCCTTTGTTGCTTTATCTTGTATGTTGGCACCCAGCTAACTATTTTAGTACCTTTATTGGGATATCATTTACATACCATCAGGTTTATCAGGTTTTTAGTAAATCTACAGAGTTGAACAAGGATTACCATCATCTAATTTTAGAACATTTTCATCACCCCCAAAGGAACCCTCATACCCACTCTAATCCTCTACTAACCTCTACTAAGTGGTTGAGGCAACCACTCTCAATTAAATTTTGTATAAAACACAGCTTTCCTTGCATTGTTCTTTATTTAGAAGATCTTCAGTGTCTTCCTTATCTGTATGATTAAGAAGATATGACTCATCTGGAATTGAAAAGTTTCTATAATCTGCTTTCAGCCTGTATTTCCAACTTAGCTTACTCACTTCTCATCTCATTAACTACTCTTAGGAGGTTGATCAATTCCTTGTTGAGAATGCTGTGCTCATTATACCTTCCCTTTGGCTTCCGTTTCCGTATCTATACCTATTTAGACTTTGAGGCCTAACTTGAGTCCTAACCTAAAGTCCTTGCTGAGTAGTTTGCCTACTGACTTCTCCTTTGAATATGGATTTCTGTAGTGCCTGTGGCCAGTTGTATACTGTCTGTGGGGATCCGTTCTCTGTGTTGTGCAGCTTCTTGTGTGTGTATGTTGATTCTCTACATTGACTATATGCTTCTTCTTCTTTTTTTTTTAATTTTTTTTTAAGAGAGAAGGACAGTGAGAGAGAGAGACAGAGAGAATCAATTTTTTATTGAGTTTTTCACATGGCTTTTGTTGCTCTGACACTTAGTTGTGTACGTGGGTTGCTGGGGTTTGAACCCGTGTACTTGCGCATGCCAAGCAAGCGCCGTAACCACCGAGCCACTGCCCCAGCCCCGACTATATGCTTCTTGAAGGCAAGGACCATGTATGTGTTTCTTTATGTCTTCTGTAACTTGACTGAACCTGTGTGACTGTACAGAGTAGCATATAAATATAATGGAATGATTAATTCTGACATTGAAAGGAATGTGGAACTTTTGAACTGTCAGCCGCAGACTTTAAAGCCTTTTAAGATATGTCCATGTTTAATGCAGCTTCCTTTGTCTACAGCTTAATACCACATTCTTTCATTAATTTTTTTTTTTAAAGAAAGAAGTGAGAGAGAAAGATTTATTTTTCCATCTGGCCTTTGTTTCTCCAACACTTACTTGTGTATGTGGTGCTGGGGTTTGAACCCAGGTCCTTGTACATGCCAGGCAGGCTCTCTAACCTCAGCCACTGCTCTCGCCCCTTCCATTAATTTTTTTTAGTAAATGTTTATTGGTGCCATACTTTGTCTATTAATTTCTTAAAGCACTATTCTCAATTTAGCTAACTTTTTTATTTATTTATTTTTATTTTTTACTGCTTTCTTGTGGCTGAATTCATTGATAGTTTTCTGCTCTACATTATTTTTCAAATTTCCTGTTGTCTGTAGGACTTTCTCATGGTAGATTGGTACATCATCCTACTTCTGTAGAGCTCTGTGGTCCTAATCTTATACACATCATAGGATTTTATTATTACAGGTTGGTGTATAACCTCACTCTCTGTAGTCCTGTAGTTATATACTTACTTGGTGTCTACACACTGTGAAAGAACCATGTTCTGAGAAGTGCTGGGTAGGGTGATAACTGTGGCCTCCAGTCACTGGTAGCAACACTGGCAACAGAGGATGGCATTTTTAGTGTGAAGCCATTGCAAGAAAGTGCATTTTGTTTTTGTTGGTTTCTGTTAAACTATTTCTTGTTAATGCTAATTACTTGAGGAAAGTCTGCTTTGATCACAAGTATTTATAAATAAAAGATCTGTTAATTAAGTTTTAACCTCTGTTGTGAAACATGGAGTGGGGTTGCTAAAAGCAGTTCACTTCACTAAGGAGAGATTCAAGATGGAATCTTTATGTGGATAATTTGTCAATGGAAAACCAAAGATGCAGTTTATAATTTTTTTCTCCAATAAAGGATTTAAGTTGTAAAACTAACAGATTTTTTTTCTTTTGTGGTGCTGGGGAGTTGAACTCAGGGTCTCATGCATGCTAGTCAATCATTCTACACTGAGCTACAACCCTGCTCCACAAAACTAAAGATTTTTATAGTACCGCTTATCAGCAAGTGAAAATTAGAATTCATTCATATAACGTTTATTGAGCATGCAATAATACTTAGTAATATTTGTTGTACTTATGGTTTGCCAGGTGCTGTTCTGATTATTCTGATTATTTATTTATATTTTAAAGAGAGGGTGAAAGAGAGAATCAGCTTTATTTATTTTTTTCATCTGGCCTTTATTTCTCCAACGCTTAGTTGTGTATGTGGTGCTGGGGTTTGAACCCAGGTCCTTGTGCATGCCAGGCAAGTGCTCCAACCACTAATCCACTGCTCCAGCCTGTATAAAATCTTATATACTAATCAATATATTAAATCTATTGTCTCATTAGTCCTCAAAACATTCTGTGAGAATTGGACATAATTTTTATCTGCATTTTTCAGATAAGAAAACTTGAGGCCATGAATGGCTAAATATCTACCTTTAGGTCACATAGCAAGATGGTGGCGTAGCCAGGCAAGCCTCGGCCATATTCAAATCCAAGCAGGTTGACTCTAGAGCTGTCCTTATATTGTGCACACTATCTTTTAAGTATTAGGAGTTGTACAGACTAGTGAGACACAATGTCAAGGCTCTTAAGGGATTTACAGTCTTCTGGCAGAGAATGATTTTAAAATCCACATGAATATTTTTATAGAGGGGTGGGTACTTAAGGTCATGGCAGTGCGAAGGGTGGCTTGGTTTCTTTACCATGGCAGAATTACTCTGGCACCTACAGGAGATCAAAATCCTCTTGAGGTCAGAATATATCTTATTTTTGTGTCCCCAGCACCTAACAAAGTACTTGGTACATGGAAGGTGGCTGATAGAAGACAACGGATTTGTTTTCTATACTGTCCTGTTTGTTATGGTGATTACAAGCCACGGGTATCTACTGAGCCCTTGAAATGTGGCTAGTCAGAATTGAGATGTGCTGTGTGGAATACTAGATGTGGGTCTTAATAAAAAAAAAAGAGTATGAAATACCTCGGTTTTTATAGTGATAATATGTTGAAATGGTGTTTATTGGATATGTCGGTTTAAAGTATATGATTAAAGTTAATTGGTCTGTTTCTTTTTATTTTTAAAAGTAGTGGAAGATGTAAAAGTACATACGTGTTTCATGTGTCTGTTGGGCAGTGCTGATCTCATTCATCTCCCTTAAGGAGAGAAACTGACTTGACCAAGGTCACAAAGTAGCAAAGGATATTATTAAAATAAAAAAAATTATATGTTAGATTCCCTGGCTTCTAGTTCAGTTCTTTTTCTAGGCATAAATTTAGTACAATGCAAATCTATAAATTTGAGGTAAAATAAGATCCCTTGGGTCTTGTCAGTGGTGACATGATCTCTCCACCTTGGATATTCCCCCACTGAGCTAAATGCTCCTGTTTGTACGTAAATTTTGAGCTCCAGAACTTCTGCATTTTGCACCTCTCTTGCCACTTTTCCCTCAATTTGCCTCTTCCCACATCCATTACACACACGCCCAGGCTTTCTATTTCATTCTTCTTCCATTAATAGTCTTCAGATTTCATTAACACCTTTATTTGTGTTTGGGGGAGATGAACCTTTTGCTTTTACGTGATATGCCATATGCATAGCTGGTTATGTTATAGACATGGTACATGCATTAGTTATCTCATGTAATCCTCTCAAAAACTGTATGAAGTATAGGTCCTGTAATTCTGATTTTACAGTTACGAAATCTTAAGGTTAAGAGGGTAGGGTGCTCAAGGTCATACAGCCAATACACAGAATTTTTAAGCTGGAATCCTAAGAAATGACAGGAGACCTGGGAATTTAAGAGAGAGAGAGATGAATGATTTTGAAGAACAGGTACATCTCCCTCTTTCTGGTCCCATTCTGTCTCCTCCCTGACTCTGTCCTCTGTCTGACAGTTGTATTATTTCCCCACACTTCCATTTCTTTCACTTCAGCTCAGCTCAGTTCAAATCATTATACCTTAATTGGACCAGGTGTTTGACATGTTTAGAGTGATTGTGTTTTGATACAGGTCTGTCAGATTATTTTAAATTTAATTTGTTGTCTATGTTATTTGAATTTTTTTACAATGAAAATTTACTAAGAAAAATTGAATGAAAAAACAGCAAAAGAAGCAATACAATAACTTTCATTCCAAAAATAACTTTTTCACCCTAGTATTTTAAAATCCTGTAACTTGCTCCCTGACATTCTAGTGTTCTTAAATGGTCTCAGTTTCATAGGCCCCAGGTAAATAAGTAACTTCACTCCTGTAAAGCCAATGTTGTGTATGCCATCTCGCTCTCACAGAAGTGAACTTTCTTCTAGACCTAGCATTATTATTTCTCTAGCAAATGTGTTCGGTTTTCTTTGGCAGAATGTTTTTATACAACAGTAGCACAAGGTGATCACATTCTGCAAATATTTTCAAATGCTTTGAATCTAAACAGTCTACCTGCTGCGTTTATAGCATAATGGGAACTGGAAGGGACCTTGGATATTATCCAACCCCCATTTGATAAATCTCCTTTCCAAATTGCCTTGCAGGTGGCTGACAGGGGTGAATTTATTTCCTTTTTTAGAACTTTGAAAAATCCGTATTCTTCAGTTTGTTTTTCATTATTCAGTGACCTGGTTTGTGTTCTTTTAAGATGCTAGTGATCAAAGAGAAGATGTTTATATTGGAAACCACATGCCTTGCCCTGAAAACCTCAATGGTTACTGCATCCATGGGAAATGTGAATTCATCTATTCTACTCGGAAGGCTTCTTGTAGGTAAGTCAGTGCCTTCAGAGCAGACGTGGGAAATTTCTTCCATCTGTGGTCACTGCTTTATAGATGGCAGTGAAATGTAAACTAAATATTACCAAAAAGAGTGTTTATCTATCATAGAGCAGTAACAACAACAAAAAACCACAGCAGCATAATAAAAAATACTCTAGCAAGAAATATGCAAAAACAAAAACATGTTTTGAGATTATGGGCCTAACATTTTTAAGATAATGTTACATATTTTTTTTAATATAAAAAACAAATATGCCATATTCCAATACTATTTTGGTCTTTAGGCAGTCTGTCACAGAGTGGTTGAGGGACTGTAGAATATATTAAAAATAGAGACTATGTAGCTCAAATAAAATATATGCTAAAATAGATTTCTAAAAATAAGGGAGTGGGGATGAAGAATCAGGTGTGAGCTGAGAGATGGAAATGGAATGGCCATAAATCCAACTCCATGATTCCAGAGGAGTTACGTAACTTGTTCAAGGTCAACAGCAGGTTAGAAATAGAACTAGGAAAACACTAGATCTCAGATTTCCCGATACTCAGCCTAATGATCTTAGTGCCTTCTGAGGCTCTGTGCCTGTTGACTGAGGGCACTTCCTGCTGCTGCTGTTGCTTCTGCCTGGGCTCACCCTTTGTCTCCAGGTGGCCTGCTTAGCTAGGCCAGGTTTACTTAGATAGGGGGTGATGCTCTCATTCTGCTCACTTCTGGCCAGAATCCTTTTATTCTCTCTTAGTCAAAACATCAGAACATAGAGAGATACTGTGCTATCTTTTGTTCTCCCATCCCAGAAGGCCCTGAGTCTTTCTTTCTAAGAAGTGAAAGGAAATAGCGGGACATCATGTCTCCTGGGTTCCTGTTCATCTTTAGCTCCCTGCTCTGGGTTCTCTATTTTCCTCTCTTGCTTAAAAACAACGAAACAAAACAAAGCACTCTAAACTGTTAATGATTGAATAATTCTTTGTTAAGCCAATGTTTGTTTCCTGATTGAAAGTTCTCCTTGTCTTCAAAGAAGCTAACCTTCCTTTCCTCTTTTCCTAAACATTGAAAAACTACAGCTTTAAACCAGAATCTACAGTGGATTCCTCATACTTGTCCACAGTGGCATAGACACTTGATAGACATTCTTATCTGGTTGCCCTCTTAGGTTTGGGCTGCTTTTAAGAGGTCTACATGAAGGATGAGAGAGGATGATCTGATGATATGATAATAGGCCATTCTAGTGTTTTACTGATTAACTGTAAGAGGATTGGATGGTATGCTGGTTAAAGGCTTTGGAATCAGATATACTGATTTAGGCAATTATTGGCTGTACGTCCTTTGGGAGATTCTTAAGATGTTTAAGTCTCATTTCTAAAGTCATAATAGCAATAACACATTTTCTCATAGTGTTGTTAAAATTAAATGAGATCAAATACATAAAGTGCTTACTTAACACATAGTTTCTGGTATCTAGTATGTATTTAATAAATAACAATTGATATTATTGGACTGTAAGCTCATTACCTCAGGGACTCTTGGTTTTGCTATAGTAGGTAGTCAATAAATATTAAATGATATGTGATGATTTTCAACTTTCCCCTCTTCTCCAGAAACAGGAATTTCTTTTTTTTTTAGAGAGAAGGACAGTGAGAGAGAGAGAGAATCAATTTTTATTGAGTTTTTCACATGGCTTTCGTTGCTCTGACACTTAGTTGTGTACGTGGGTGCTGGGGTTTGAACCCGTGTACTTGCGCATGCCAGGCAAGCGCCGTAACCGCCGAGCTACCACTCCAGCCCACAGGAATTTCTTAAATGCTAGAGAATCTCTTTCCTGTATACTTATTACTCCTAAAAAGCGGCTGATTGATTTGTTTTGTCTGAGTACTTACAATGTGTTGCCTACTTGGTATTAAATTTTGCCTGGCCCAGAGGGTGTTAAATTTGAATGTGACAGGGATCTCAGGATCATACCTTCCAAGACGATATAGTCCAGTGGGAGAGACTGGCAAATAACTAAAATATAATATGGAAAATGCTATCATATACATGAAATGTTTTGGGACCTCAGAAAAGGCACTTCAGTCTGAAAAAGGGTAGGGGTCATTTTCAGAGAAAGGATCAGGTCTTATAGGAAATTTGTGTTATCCCCAGAGTGTGGCTTTTATTTTAAAGGCAGTGAGAAACAATTACTTTAAGTAGCTGTGTTGTTATCAGATAGAAAAGCACTCTTAGCATTACGGAAAATGGATTAGAAGGCTGAAAGTTAGCCTGATGTGGTGGTACGTACCTACAATCCCTGTTACTTTGGAGGCTGAGGGCAGCCTGGGTAACTTAGTGAGACCCTGTCTGAAATAAAAGACTAGGGATGTAACTCAGTGGTAGTGTGCTTTCCTGTCATGCACAGGGGCCTGAGTTCAGTCCCTAGCACAAAAACAAACAAGCAGAAAACAAAACCGACTGACAAACAAGTAACTGAAAGAAGGAGGAGCCTGAATTCTGTCATGGGGTTGTTCTAGGGCTGAGCTTAGGAGACAGGTTGGAGAGAGAAAATAACGTAGTTGAATCTTCAGATACTGGTTGGATATGAGGGTGAAAACATGGGGGTTGATGGAGGGAAGGGGATTAAAGAGTCTGGAGAGTCTCCTGGGATTCTGTCTAGCTCAGAATTGAGCAGGACATAGACGGGGAAGAGTGAAGAGGTTTTGGGAGGAGAATGATGTGTTCCGTTTAACCTGCTGGCCTAAGGTCCCTGTGGGATGTCTGCTTATGGATGTCTACTAGGCTGCTGGATGTATTTTGATCTAAGAACTCATAGAGATGCCGGTTGAAGATGCGTATTTGAGTATGATTCCATCTGTAGCATAAACCCTCTGGCTTCTACTTAGTGATCCTTCACCCACTGGGTGTTGTCATGGTAGTCATGGTCGATCCCTTGCTTCAGTTCCTCTCTTGTTTCATCAGACTCACTTGACAAAACTAGGTCCTGATTCATTCCAGCTTTCCACCCACCACATGCTGATAGCTGTGCAGCTGAGCGTTGCTGCTGTTGAAAAGCACACCACCAGGTTAACTTACTCACTGAGGAGTGTACCTATAGGTCTCAAAGTGGGCCCTGCATGCTTCCACGCAGTCATTTAGTGACTGTAGTCCATTCATTCGGCTCTCATGGATGGCTGCTTTACACCTTCACCTCTCCTCAGATAGTGAGTATACCTCCTCTCATCCTCACTCTCAGCAGATGATCTTGTTTCCAAGTTCACTGAGAAAACTGAAGCAGTATGAAGAGAACTTCCACAGGTTGTAACGATCACCTACCAGCAATTCATTACCTTGTCCTCCATGTCAATATCTTGATATAAAAATATTTTACATATACTTAGGAATTTTTGTATTTTCTTCATAAACATCTCATTTCCGTTCATAAACATCTCATTCCTTTCTTTTATAGAAGAACTTGAGAGTTAGTCTGTAATCTGTCTCCAGTTCCTTATTTCCCTTCTCTCTTGAACTCACCCCAATAAGCTTTTGTTCACAGCACTCCCTGGAGACCATTCTTATTGCTAAAATCAGTGGCCAATTCTTAGTCTTCAATTACTTGTATACAGTTAGTTCCATTTGGCAGAGCTGATCTCCCCCTCCTTTGTGATAGACACTCTACACTTGGCTTCTAGAATTACACTCTCTCTCTGTTTCTCCTACTTTGCTGGACATTTTAGTCTTGACTGACTGTTTCCGCCTTTGCTCCCTGACTTGTTCATGTTGTAGTGCACCAGGGTTCAGTCCTGGTCTTCTTCCTAAGTGATTCCATCCAGTCGCAGGGCTTTGTATGACATAGGCTGATGGCTTGATTTACATAAATCCTACACCTCTCTCCTGAATTTGAGATTTAGATCCATCTACCTCTGCATTTCCACAGGAATGTCTTGACACCTCAGTGCCCACAGGATGAAAGCTGGTGTCTTGTTCTGCTTCCCTTCCAACTCCATCGCTTTCGTTGCTCAGACAGAACATCTCTCGTACAACTTTGACTTCTCTTCCTCATGTACCCCATATCTAGCTAACTGGGAAATCCTGTTAGCTTTTCTATTTCAGAATATATTCAGAGTTTGATTACTTCTCACCATTGCCACTGCTATTTCCAGTCCAGGCCAAATATCTTCCCTCTCTGGGATTATATCCTGCAGGCATATTGAGCACAGCAGCCAGAGTGAGCCTTTTCCTCTGCTAAGACTCTTTCAGTGGCTACTCGATCTGACTAAGTGCGGAAGGCCCTACACAGTTTGGCTCCTTCACCTCTGTCTTCCTTCCCACTGTCTTGCCTGCTTCATTCTAGCCACACTTGCCATCTGGCTCTTCCTTTGCCTGGTTGCTCTCCTCCCAGTTGTTGGCATGGCAAACTCTCTCACTTCGTTCACTCTGTCTTTACTCACATCTCACCTTTTTTTTTTTTTTTTCCCAAAGAGAGAGAGGGATAGTGAGAGTTGTGTACGTGGTACTGGGATTTGAAGCCACATCCTTGCACATGCAAGGCAAGCCCCGTAACTGCTGAGCCACTGCTCCAGCCCCACAGCTCACTTTCTTGATGAAGCCAACCCTGACCACCTTATTTAAAATTGCAGTCTTCTCTTTCTGGCCCATACACAGCACTCTGTTTGTTCTTTAGTTCCTTCCTTCCTTTCCCCTCCCCCTCTGTGATTGACCCCCACACACCCCACCTTTTAATATAACCCTTTTATTTGCTTATTAGGTTTATTGATCTGCTTCATCCAATTACAGGGTACAGAAGAGGGGTTTTTATCTCTTTTGTTCACTGTTTTCTCTCACATACTCCTCACTATAGTAGTGCCTGACACTTAGCAGGTACCCAATAAATGTGTCAGATGGATTTGAGAATGAGTCAGCACATGAGGCCAGTGAATGAGCTTACCTGTAGTTATATGGGATGGAACAAGTAGAGGGTGGAGGACCGAACGCCTGGATCTGCTCTTAGTGACAGAAGAAATAATTCCTTAACGTAATACTCTAGATATTTGGAGAGTGTGACTGAAAGTCAGTTGCGGAAAATAATATCCGGGAAGGATTACTTGAATGATATAAGCCTAATGATTTTTTTATACTGATTTTAATCTTTGGATTGAATTAATCTGAGAGCTGCATATCTAGGAGATTGTTATAGCTCTTTGTGGAACTGTTTTAATTTTACTGAGCTTTGACTGTTGGCCATTAGCCTACCATGAAGGGCATTATTTTAAAAGACCCAAGACTTCATTATGTTATTGAATTTACTGCAGCTATGTCATTGAGGTTACTGTTCTCTGTATTAGAAGGTATTGTCCTTAAATGAGGACCAATGAGAGGAAATTTCCTGGAGTTTAATAACAGTGGTAACACTGCTTATTTGAAATGACTTGTTTGATTTTATTTTATAGAGATTGCTTTTTGTGTCAGTGATCAACCTTTTTCCTTCTCTTCCTCCCTCGATTTTATAACATTTTCATCACCTCAAAAAGAAATCCCATTTCCGTTAGCCATTATTCCCAATTCTTTCTATTTATCTCAGCCCTACGCAGTCACTGATCTGTTTAACGGATTACTTATTCTGGACACTTGTGTCTTGTTCTTCCACTTAGTTGATGTTTTTAAGGCGCATCTCTATTGTAGTCTGTATTGGCACTTGGTTCGCTTTTATTGCTGAATAATATGTGAGGAATACTACGCTTTCAAAATTTACTCATCAGCTGAACATTTGGGTTGTTTACACATTTTTGTTATGAATGATGCTGCTGTGAACAATTGTTTGCACGTTTTTGTGTGGGCATATGTTTTAATTTCACTTAGATAAATGTTTAGGAGTAGAATTGCTGGGCTAAACAGTAACTCTGTGTTCAACTTTTTAAAGAATGCCAGACTGTTTTCCACAGTAGCTGCCCCATTTTATCTTCCCTACAGTGTTCTTCCTTGCTAACATTTGTGATCACCTGGCTTTTTGATTTGGGCCATACTATGAATATGAAATGCTATCTTATTGTGGGTTTGATTTGCATTTCCACAAGGAAGAATGATGTTGAACATCTTGTGCTTATTAAGACCATTTGTAAGTCTTCTAGAGAAATGTCTATATAGATCTTTTGCCCATTTATTAATTGGTGATTTTTTTTGTTTTTATTTTTTGATCTTATTATTCTTTATATTCTGGGTACAAGTCCCTTATCAGATATAATTTCCAGTTTTTTTCCTATTTTGTGGGTTATCTTTTCATTTGCTTGATAGTGCCCTTAAGCACAAAAGATTTTAGTTTTGGTTTAGTCCAGTTTATCTTTGTTGTTGTAGTGTTGTTCCTGTTGCTTCTGGTCTCCTAAGATATTGCCCAGTCTAAGATCATGAAGATTTACTCCCATGTTTTCAAGGAGTGTTATAGCTTTAACCTTATGTTCTATTTTGAGTCAGTTTTTGTGTATGTTGTAAGGAGGAGACTTGTCTTCTTGCATGTGGGTATCCAGTTGTTCCAGTATCCTTCTTTCCTTATTTAATTTAGATTCCTGGTCAAAAAACTAGTATGCCATAGGTGTGTGGGTTTATTTCTGGGTGCTGAGTCCTGTTGTATGAGCTGTGAATCTACGTCACTACCTTTGTCTGCTGGGTCTGCTTGGAAGCTGAGCCTAACGTGAAACCTTTCGGCAGGTGTCCAGGAACCTCAGGGACTGGGCTGGTAAGCTCACATCACCCTGGCATTCTTTGTTTCCCTTTGCGCAGGTTTCTTTTCTGTTGTTGTTAGTTGGCTTTAAGCTAAGCTGCCTCAAATCCTTTTGTAACAAGGTCTGGGACGTCAATATACACATGCTGTCCTTACACATCACACATTTTATTAATCAGTTCCAACTGCAGTTTGGCAAATTTATACACTTCTGTCAGCTTACCAGAAGAACTTTCTCTTCAATATTAAATGATTCCCCCTTTAAATTAGCTGATGATGTTGCCTGTGTAGTTATTTTTGAGTTTAGATAATTTCTGAGATTAGTGCCTACTTTTGTTCTGTTGTCATTAATAACTTATTTTCATCTCTCTCCTGCACCTTAAATGCTTGAGCTCTGTATACTGAAAAGTCTTGAATCTAATTTGGCACTGTGTTCATAGAACTATAAATGTTCATGCCTATTTATTGAATAATCCCGCTATCTAAGCCAATGGAATAAATACATAGAAAGGCCTTTCACAAGATGCTTACCACACTTAATTTATGATTGTGAAAAGTCCAAAGCAACTTATAGGTCTTAGAATATGGAGTAGATCAATTAACTATATTGTAGTCATTAAATGGAATATTGTGATTCTATTTTTAAATGGTGGTGATAAAGACTACATAATATATAGCAACTTCAAAATTAATCTGATTTAGGCCAGGTGTGGTGGCACATGTTTGTAATCCCAGTGGATTAGGATGCTGAGGCAGGAGGATCGGCATTTGAAAGCCAGACTCAGCAATTTAGCAAAACCTTGTCTCAAAATTAAAAATAAAGAAGTTTGGGGATGTGGTTCAGTGGTTAGGCACCCCTGGATTTAATCCCTAGTACCAAAAAAACAAACAAACAATGATTTAATGAAGGTGAAAGCAGCACTATGTAAAATAGGTATGTCAAAAAGATTGTAGGAAAATTTACAAATTGTTCTTCTATTTAGTTTTTGGATGGTAGAAAACTGATTTTCTATTCCTTTTTAAATTTTCTCATTCTTTTGTATCTTTTAATTGAGAAACCTGACAACATAAGAATTGTAATTCTCATAGGAATTCCTTTTTCCCCCTTTCAGATGTGAATCTGGTTACACTGGACAGCACTGTGAAAAGACAGACTTTAGTATTCTCTATGTAGTGCCAAGTAGGCAGAAGCTCACTCACGTTCTTATTGCAGCCATTATTGGAGCTGTGCAGATTGCCATCATAGTAGCAATTGTCATGTGTATAACAAGGTAGGTAACGATGTAAGAAAAGTCAACTCTAAACTGGGGGGATTGAGCCTATATAGCCTGCACAAGGCTCTGTGTTTAGTCCCCAGCACCAAAACAACAGCAGCACACTCTGCCAAACTACAGGTGGGTAGTTAAAGTAGACAAAAATTTTGAAGCAAACGAATGATAGATTTTTTTTTTAAACAGGATTTTATTTTTCATTTTAGTTTTATTACATATTGAAGGGCGGGTGAATGATAGATGTGTTAACTCTACCAGTCTATTAGGGAAACTCCTAGGGTCTGGTCCCTAAGATTTCCATGTGGGTCTGACCTCTCTATGTCTTGCCTCTCTCTGTATGTGGATAGGAACTCATTCCCAGGGCTACAGGCATGTCTGGGTTATAGGCAGAGACTATGAGAA
>PVKS010010760.1:0-59001 GCA_004027875.1 Aplodontia rufa
TGATTCCTTGGCTGTCTCCCCTCCTCCTCTATAAAAACCCGTATGCCTTAATAATAAACAGATTCTGAGCTGCCATCAGCTGCGTGTGGTTGCCTCGTTTCCCCGGCTGGGAGGGAAGGGGTCCCCGGACGAGGGTTCCAGCCGTCGGCACTCACCCTCCTCCTGATCGGCTCCCGGGGGGACAATACAGCGCCCCACATCCCCCGTGCTTTCGAAGATGTTATATTTTTATTTCAGTAAAAGTCAAATCGACTATTCCTTAAAAACATATAGAGCAGAAGAGGTGGAAGGAAAATCACTTGCCTTTCAGAAGGCCTCCTTATGGTGTGGTAACAGCATTTAAAAACCAATCCCTAGCATAATCATTCCATCCTTTTGTCAAGCTGCAATGTTTATGGAACTTTGGAGAATCCCTTTAACCACAATCAGAATTCTGAACCAATTTTTTTCTAATGAAGGGTGAATAAAAGGAAGCATGATTGGCAGATGTGAAAGTTAGTTTGTAAAAATTCTTCCCATTACACAGAAGAGGTCATTCTTCCAGGGTGGTCTCCTACATCTGAACAGGCCATTTTCCCACTCATAACTGCTTAAAGATGTAAACTTTTGTAGGGAACCAGGCCGCATATTGAATTAGCTATCAACATTACACTTATCAATCAAAGAAGACCTAAAAGATGTATTCTAAAAGTCTGGGGCTTTTTCTTCAAGTTATAACATCTTATTATTGATTTAGCTTTTAATGATACACTAGTAATTTCTACAAAATTTATGAATGTTCAAATAAGAGTCACTTTTTAAAAACCTGACTTATTCCAGTTAATGATAAGCCTGATAAATTAATGGCTAGACATTTTTTTAAAAGACCAAATCTTTATGTTAGTAGAAAAATTTAAATTAGTTAACACCATGAACAAAGACAAGCAACGAAGCCACAGACTCTCAGGCCTTATTTTATGATCACCTGCAAAAATAAAAAGGGTAAAAATTCTTTATTTTTTCATTGTTTTCTAAACAAAGAAAGTCTATCTGAATGGGAAAAGAAGATACTCCAACTGCACAATGCATCTGGATTAAAGAACATGGGCAGAATGAGACAAAAGAACTTTAACATGCACATTACCATCTTTTCGTTGGTCAGAACAGAAGACTTGCCCGGCTGATATTCGTAAATGCTTTTGGGCTCTGCACGGTATTTTCTTGTATCCACTTTCTTATCTGGGGGCTCCCAGTCGTTTCTGTAGACACAAAATCCTATTAGAGCTATTGTCATAAAAACTGGCATCAGCTTCCAACATGGTCTGAATTTGGTTGGCTACATTCTAATCAAGAAATTTTCATGTCCAAAGCATAAAATCAGAATGAGTGTGAACAATTCAGTTGTGCTGGTCCATTTCTAAAAACAACCAGTTAAATCTCTGTGCTGGCTTCACAAAGAACTTGAGGCATCCTGTGCTCAAAATGAGGCACCATCCAGCAGAGAAAAGAGAGAGAGAGAGAGAGAGAGAGAGAGAAATAGCAAAGCCTGCCCTGGAAAAATCTTTCACCTTGCTCTGTTCTCAAGAATTTATCATTTCCCAAACATGCCTGTACCTACCTCCCACTTGTGCTAGTGCAGAGAGAAAATACAGGTCCTAGAGCTAACTGACTATGGCTCAACTCCCTGCAATATGACCTGGTAGTCAGAATCTTAGCCAGGTACTTTACCTCTTGCAACCTCAGTTTCCTCTTCTGAAAAATGGGCCTATTGTAAGGGTTAAATGAGAAATGTACAAAAATCACAAAGCAAAGCACCAGATCTATAGAAATTACTCAATAAATATTAGCTGTTACTATGACTGTGATGTTCCCTATTCCACACCCCACCCTGCCAACCTGTCACTGGTGCACCTTCTTAACCTGGCACCCAGTGATAATGGATTTCAGAAGATAAACAAAACCTTGGGGGGCTGGAGTGGTGGCTCAGCGGTTATGATGCTTGCCCAGCATGCGTGAGTACGCGGGTTCAAACCCCAGCACCCACGTACACAACTAAGTGTTAGAGCAACGAAAGTCATGTGAAAAACTCAATAAAAATTGATTCTCTCTCTCTGTGTGTATCGCTCACTGTCCTTCTCACTTTAAAAAAAAAAACCCTTGGAAACTGTCTGCAATTTTTTTTTATACAGGTGTATTACTACATTGCTTTGTGGTTGTTTTTGTTTTTCATGTAAGGCTGAAAATTTCTTGATGGCAGGACAATTATTTATATATTCTTATATTCTTTTATAATATCTGGTTCAATCTGCATAAAATGTACCAATAGGTATCTGATGAATACACCTGTAAAGGTTTTATGGTTATTTCTAGCCTTTCAAATCAATTCTCAAACTCCTCAGTTAGATGCCACATAGGCATGTGTGGGGCTTTTCTTTTCTATGAAGATGGAAAAGAAGCAGCAGTGCAATTGGATATTCATATAAGGGAAAAATAAACAGGTGCATTTGACTAGATCCTCTTTTTGTGTGAAAGTTGGGACTGAAAGCTGCATGGGACACTTGTCCAGATGGTATGAGATGGTTGCTCCACCAGGCATTTTTAGAGATAGAATTCGATAAAAGAAAACTGGGATGGGTAGGTGTGGTGGATCACACCTGTAATCCCTGCTACTTAGGAAGCTGAGACAGGAGGACTTGCAAGTTTGAGACTAGCCTTGACAGCTTAGTGAGACCCCTTCTGAAAATAAAAAATAAAAAGGACTGGTGATATAGCTCAGTAGTATAGCACACCTAGGTTCACTTTCCAGTACTTAGGGCAAAGCAGGAAAAAAGAAGAAAGAAAGAAAAAGAAACTTGGGCTGTTTAGTGCAGACATTAAGGAATGAGCAACAACACTGAATAACTCCAAGCCTTACGTCTCAATAACACATAATGTATGAACAGACAGACATTAAAAGTGTGGCTTCGGGGCTGGATCGGTGGCTCAGGGGTTACGGCGCTTGCCTGGCATGCGCAAGAACCCAGTTCAAACCCCAGCACCACGTACGCAACTAAATGTCAAAGCAACAAAAGCCACGTGAAAAACAAATAAAATGGATTCTCTCTTTCCCTCTCTCTTTCTCACTCCCTCTCTTAAAAAACAAAAAAATGTGTGGCTTCATTTTAAAATTGTATTCTTTGGTATGAACATGTAAACAGAGTTAGTATGCATACAGAATATGAAAACCTGTGACAAACTTGCAGTTTTGATGTTTTTTATGAAAAGGTAAAAAGTGATGATAATAATTATAGCTAATATTAATTAAGCCCACACTACAAGGCAGGCACTACATAGAAAATTCATGTGTACTATCTCATTTTATTCTTGTAACATTGAACATGAAGTAATCATCCTTCTTCATCTCCATTTTACAGATAAGGATATGGAGACTCGGAAAGAAGTCACTACTGATAGGGAAAAGAACAGAGATTCAAACTCCACAATCCTAAGGAAGGAGTCTCCTGGATCTCAAAAGATGCTGAAAAGGTGCTTGGCTGGTCATGATGAAAATGCTGGAGGGACCACTTACCTTTCTGGGCTCGACTTCAGGGAGGAAGAGCGGGCCGGGAGCGGTAGTGTGGCTGACCTTTTAACTACCTTCTCACCGTCAATGTAGTTCATCTCACTTTTTGAGCGAGGCACAGAAAGGGGAGATTTTGCTAGAGAAAGAAAGTGCATACAAAGAACTTTAAAAACCGATGAAAACTAAAACTAGAAGATGTCTTCCCTCATCTGCCATCCTTCCTCCTCCCCCGCAATCAGGAAACTCAGTCACTTACTGTCTTCAGAAAAGGAGTATCGAGGAGAGTATAGATCTGAATCATCATCTAGTGAACAAAAAAGAATATAATCAGGACAAATGGGCAAAGGAACTGAGCTGCACATTCCCCACTTCCACAGTCCTGCACCGCATCCAGCCACACCAGGAAACCCAGCGGAGAAAGGAGTCAAGCACCGGAAGCTACACCACAGCAGACCACACTGGAGGAGACGAAGGTTTGCAGAGTCCACCCAACCCCAGAGGACCTGCAGTCCAGAGAGGACATGAACAATGTCCAGCAGCTGACTGCTTCCCAACTGGGAAATGCACAGGGACAAATAGACAAAGGTTCTCTACAAGAGAATTCCACATCCAAAGCTGGAATACTGGACATGTAGGAATGGGGGCTGAGATGGATCCTCGTGCTCATGCTCAGTCTCTGGTTCTGCCTGCTGAGTGCCATGGTGTCCTGACAAACCTTCATGGGCCTTGCAACTGCTGCTGGATGGGAAGAGGCTGGGAAGAGGAGCCTAGAAGGTGTTGTTGCTAGCTCCCCACCGCAGCTTTGACTTGCTTTACATTTTAAACGTCCATACACAACATCACCAACAAAGAGGTTCTGTAGCAAAGAAGAATGTGCAAACCTCCACATAATTTGAATCCACCTCAACCTGGTTCCATGAGATTTCTCTCCTTCCTTGGGGCACAACACACCATGGCTGATGAGGTTATATGCTCTACTCTACAAAGGTACTATCTGGGCTAAGTATCTAAACTGTGACTCTGGAACAAATCAAACTCATATCCGTTCCTGTGGTATGAGATGGCTTTCCAGGGGTGTAGCACATATCCCTAAATAAGCTAAACGCTGGAGCTCTAAAACTTGCCAAATGGAGAGATAAGATCTGAACCCCTCATGGAAGAAGCTATATTTTTTTAAACTAAAAATCAGACCATGGGCACATTTTTGGGAACAGATTTCTGAATTGAATCTGTCCTGAAAATGCAGGTTATTCCATCACTACATCCATGATGGTACTTCAATGAATTACTCCAAAGAGTCTGAAATGATCTTTCCCATTTTCTATTATCTTGCTAATCTGAATTCAGAATTCATGCATATGGAATAAAGACCCAATTCTTTTTCTTAAAATCTCTATTAGCAGGGACTGGAATTGTTACTCAGTGGTTACAGCGCTTGCCTGGCATATGTGAGGATATAGGTTCAAACCCCAGTACCACATACACAACTAAGTGTTGGAGAAACAAAGGCCAGATGAAAAACTAAATAAAACTCATATTCTCTTCCTCCCCGCACCTCTCTCCTTCTTTCTTAAAAAAAAAAAAAAAGAGGGGCTGGAGCTGTGGCGGGGTGGTTATGGTGCTTGTCTGGCAGGCGCAAGTACACAGGTTCAAACCCCAGCACCCATGTACACAGCTAAGTGTTAGAGCAACGAAAGCCATGTGAAAAAACTCAATAAAAATTGATTGTGTCTGTCTCTCTCTCACTGTCCTTCTCTCTTAAAAAAAAAAAAAAATCCCTAATAGCAAAACACATGACCTAACCAGCAAAGGCAAGTCAAAGAATCTAATATGCTATGTTAATGACAAAGAATTAATCAAATCTTTGTTTCTACATAAATCCTTTTACGTTTCAGAGCCGATGAGATCAGAATATTTATGAAAGGTAAATAAAGCTAGCACTGCTATTACTTTGAGTAAAGCAGCATGCAAAGACAGCTTCTGTACCCATTATTTCTCTTGATCCTTTCCTCTCCCCATTATAAACAGGAAGAAGGTACCAAAGCATATTTTCACCTCTCTCCTCCTTCCTTTTCTATCTTTAAAGATAACAATTAGACAATATTAAGGTTGAACAGGGTTTCAGCCTCTTTACCAACACAGCCAAGCCATTCACATTACGAATTGATTACATAAGTTTATTTATTAACTTCTAAAAATACATCAGGGGAAAGATAAAATGGGATCCAAAAATATATTTTTGGAGAGATCATATTAAAGAATTTTGTGTTGCCATTTTTTTTAAACAGGACTTCTGATTATTATACTCATAAAATGCCATGACATCAAAGAAAACTAAAAATTGGCTCTGCTTGCAAGGACTCCATGAGGAAAAAATGGTGCCTGTCCCAAGTAAAAAATTAGTGTAGTGAGAAAACAATACATTATTGTTTCAAGTCTATCCTAGTATTTTAACTCAAAACTCTGCACCTCTCTGAATCACAGCTCAACAGTAGATAGTGAGGTAAAGGTTAATTATAAATATTATCTGGTTCTTGAGGCTAGAAACACATCTTGGGGGGAAGGATAGCATTTAAATATTGAACAATAATTTTTAAAGTCTGAGCTTTTTAATAAATATTTCTCCCTAGATACTTCTAAAGTGGAATTCTAAGCAGGCTTATTACATGATGAGAAGAGATGAACGGTAATCCCAGTAACTCAAGAGATGGAGGCAAGAAGATTGTAAGTTCAAGGCAAGACTCAGCAAATCGCTGAAACCCTAGCTTAAAATAAAAAGTAAAAGGGCTGGAGATGTAGCTCAGTGGTAGAGCAACCCTGGGTTCAATCCCCAGTACTATCAAAAAAAAGTTGGCCCTTCAACCATAGAAGAAGCTAATGCAAAATGAGTTACTTACCTAAATGTAGGAATTAAAGTATAAAACTGTCAGAAGAAAATGTAATAGTAAAGCCTTCTAAAAGATAACACCAAAAGCACAAACAACAGAAAAAAAAGGTTAGACAAAAGGGACTTTATCAAAATTAATTTTTATGTTTGTCTTGCAAATCAAATAGAAAAAATTTTACCTCAACTTAAGAATAAAAATAATAATGTTGCTCCCATTATTGCGCAGTAACAGCCGAAAATTCACTAATATCATCTCAATTAAGCCTTGTAAAAACTCCAGTAGGGAATAAATACTTCATATTACAAACAAGGGATTCAAGGCTCAAGAAGTTTAAGAAAATTTGCACAGTGAGAAAAGTACGAAGGAGGAATGGACTTGAGACCTTTCCGACTCTACTTCCTCATGGCACCTGTTCGCTTGTTCCAGGGATGTTGCTTTGGTCTGCCTTTCGTGCCGTCACAGACAGCGCCTAATCCTGGGAAAGGGGAAAGACTTTGGCTATTTCCTTTTTCTTTTTTTTGGCGATTCTAATATCTGATAAAGTCAACTTTGATCCAAAACTACTTAGAAAGGACAAAGACGGACACTACACCATACTAAAAGGGACAATTCACCAAGAAGATTTAACGATAATTAACATTTATGCCTCCGCATTGTTTTTGTTATGAAAGAAGCAGAGGAAAGGGTCCTAAAACTCAAGTGCACCGTTGGCCAGAACAATCTCCAGCCTCCTCTTAGACTCTCTCCTGCTGCTCCCCAGGGACAGTGGTTTTACTGAATCACTCTTGCTACATCTATCACATGTTGGTTTTTGAAACCTTCTCTGGAAAGTCAAGTCCACCCTGGGGAAGAGAGGTACACAGTTAGAAACACCACAGAATGGGAACATTGACCGTAAGACGCATCTGTCTGCATTTCTATATGCTAGAGCTAGAGGGGTAGTGTGTGTGTGTGTGTGTGTGTGTGTGTGTGTGTGTGTGTGTATAACCATAGCTAAAACCCACCAGGTTAAATTTTTCTTGAGTTGCCTATAAGCTATCATTGGAAAGCCTGTCTACTTTCTCCAAGATTCTTGAGAACAAAGCCACAGGGCACTCAGCTGAGTCGCAGTCTTATGACTCCTGCTCACAGAGGAGCCACATGCAACGCATGCCCCTCAGAACACCAAGCAGCAGACATCAAACCTTGGCAGCGACGCTCAGAACTTCCTATGTCAGTGATTCCAGGCAGCTTGAATGCTGAAGGATTACACAAGGTGAACAATTCACTTCAGGGCCCAGAAGGCCCCTGCTGGGCTGATGTTCACACGCCAATGATTCTCCCCTGAGGCTTTGGCAGTCTGTTCTCCATAGCACAATTTAGGGACAGTTACCCTCCAAAAACTGCCAGGAGCCACATAATTGCCTTTTCAACCACAGTGACTTTAAATGAGTTCCTAAACGACGTTTTTCTTTTCTGGGTTTTTGTTTGTTTTTGTTGAATTTAAGTCTTAAACACAACAGGGGAAAGTACTAGTTAAAGCTGTTGTTTTATAAATATAATATAACTAACCAAAATGGGCTAATGGACAAAAAAACAGAATTTGTAGAACCACTGCCTATATATCATTAGATTTCTCTTTTATATATCTCTCATATCTTTTAATCTAAAATTATTTTCCTAGTATTTGTGACTCATCTTTAACACAGTATTTTTCCATTACTCAACATAATTCTTTCTTGGACTTTACCCTGCATAATCATGAAGAGCAAGGATAAAAGGGTATATGTATAGCCCCACAGACAAAAACAGTAAAAGAGAAACAGATGTATGTAGAATTGGGCACAGAGTCTATGATGTGAGAGGAAGAATAAGCAAAGGGGGAAGAAGGGGCAAGGAAGCTAGCACATATGGGGAGCTTGGGGAAAGATTCACAATGTTGACTATGATTTCGTTAAAGGCAATCAAGTTTTAAGGGACAAAAAAGGGCCTGCAGAGGATATAGAGTATCTGCAGAAGCCACATTCAGAAAAAACAAAACAAAAAACAAAACAAAACAAAAAAAAAAAAAAACAAACCAGAATTCTGAAGAAGAGATGAGGTGGAGCAGGAAAGGAGTTAGAGGTGAAAGTCTGGGAGGACCAGCGGGTTAGAAAGACTCACCATTCTCATCTCCTATCAGTCTTGGGTCCTGAAGTTAGAAATGTATTAAGTGCTTCATTTTTTAACTATCCTGCAGGCTAGTCAAAAACTTTTGTTCTTGCTAAGCAGAAACCTTCTGGGCAGCTCTTATAAGAAGAGCAAAGGTGACTACTGCGAGCAGCTCCACCCCTCCTCTGAGCAGTACTAACCAGAATTTGGGACAGGAGGCACAAATCCTGGCCAAGCATACTCACAACAGAATGCTTTGCTTGAACACAAGTAACATAGGGCTATTCTTGGAAATCCGGCAAAGCCAGTAGAGGATGATTTTAACTTAACATCCCCAAGTACAGATACAACTAAGAAAACCAGTCTCCTTAAATCCTTGCTTAGTACAATCTTGTCTAGGAATGAGGAAAAGGCACAAGGAGACAGACCACTATGACACCATAACCAGGAACGCCTGTGTCTTGAATCACAGCACGAGGACATGGCAGTGGCCCCCACCAGCCTGAAGTGCTGGGTACAAGTCAGGGGAAAGCTGATTTCTGGGGCTCCACCTGTGATGGTAGAATTCACCCTGATGTGGTTCAATTGCTCCTCACAAACCATGGACCACAAAGCAACATATCAGACAGTTGGTTTTGCTGCAGATTCTTAGATATGATCGTATTTTCTGTTTTCTTGACATAAAATGCGTCAAGTGAGCAGACACCGTATGGGCATGTTCAGGGTAGAAAGGCTAACTCTTTTGCATATTCATTCCTCACTGTAATCCTGTATTCAAATTCCTAAAAATTGCACCTAGTCAAGTATTTTCATCCCTTTTGCAGGCTATGGAAGGGTGGTGTTTCTCCATTCCGGTGATTCTCAATCCTGGCTATATGTCCCAACTACCTGGGCAGGTCTCCTAACCATATCTTGCAGGCACCATCCCAGGAGACACTGGTTCAGCATCCAGAGGCAGCTCCGGCAGACGGGGAGCTGGATGCCTGTAGTGAGGAATCACAGAGCCCCTAGCAAGGAAGGAAAATCCAAGGGAGGTAAGGAATCAGCAGAGCAATACAACAGAATCAGTAAAAATCCAAGTTTAAGGGCCCCATAGACCTGGGTTTGAAACCTGGCTCTGCCACTGTCTATGTCATATTGCACATATTACTTAACCTCTCCGAGTCTCATGGGGTCACTGGGAGAATAAAAATGAGATAAAAATAATGATGCACATAGCACAGAGCCTTGTACTATATGGCATAAGGGCTCAGTAAATGACAGTTGCATAGTCATCACAGTGGTGGTCATGTTATTACCATTAATAGGATTAGACTATGAGCTATGGAGGTTCTGGCCACCACACTGCTGTCCCTAAGAGCAGGAGGTGAGAAAGGGGGAAAGAATGCATTTCTGCAGCTGCTTCTCCACAGCTCTTCCTTGTATTGCTTGCTTCATGAAATAAAACGTAAGTGCATGAAATACACAGCAGCCTCAAAGACTGTAAAACACAATGGAAGAAGGGACTGCTCCTTGCTGGGATTTTCAGCAGTTTTGTTTTTCAAAGCACATTTTAAACCTCATTGATTAAGATATAATCATTCTGTTTATCTTCTAAAAGTCTAGTCAGAAGTTTACTTGTTCACTGTAACTGGGGGAAGAAACAAGGTTCCTAAGCCAGGGTAAACAAACTCACAGTGGTTCTCAATCCTGGCTATATGTAGTTGGGACATATAGCAGAGAGTTTCTCTCCCTGCTATTTGGGAGAGTCAGTGCTGAGATATTTCAACATATCTTTTAATACTATATCAACAACTAAAATTTAAACAAAGGCAGCAGCCGTCAGGCTAGGCTTTCGTAGGTTTATTACAGACAACCCTAGTTCCAAATTCTGAATTAAAACAAAATAATACCAGCAAAAGTTTTTCCCCAAGAGACCAGCTCTAGACTACTAAGGACTCCCATTTTTCAGTAAAGCTGTCTCTTTCTTAATGCACATTAAAATCTTTGGGCAGAGCCTCCATTAGGTATTAATCTGTCTTTAATGCCTTTCTCCAAAAGGCATCAATCTTTCCTATGTCAAAAAGGGAGTGCACCAGTCCAGGGCCACCTATCATGAGCAGCACCACGGACAGGACTAGGGAAACTACTGGAACCAACAGACATCAAAAACACCAGCCCTGGATTTAGAAATCCAGAGACTCTCTAGGTAGAACAATTTTAAAAAATGATCGAGCTCCAACATGTTCCTCATTTGTAAAACATCTTCATCTAATTGAATACATCAGTGATCAGTGCCTGAATATGTCATCTAGACAGAGATGGGGGCGTGAGATAGCATCTACGCTATTTTTAAAAGGTCTCTGGGGAACATGACTTCTTAGAAACTTGTGTTAAAGTCTAATCATCTTTATTATTATGATTTTTTAATGTTCAACTGAATTTTTTACTTTTTATCCTTTAAAACCATTTTCCCCTTATTTGTCTTTGAAAATAAAAAACATAGTTAGGTCCACTTCTAATTATATTTGACAAGTTGTCATGTTATTCCTTACCATTTATGCCTTGAAGCAAAATAACCCTGCTTCCCTCTTATGCCAGACTTGATGTACACTAACAGGCAGAAGCTAATATCAGCCAGGGTTGCAAAGTGTGGTGGCTGATGATATGTGAGCTCTGAGGTGAGACCATGAAATCCTGTCTCAAGGCTAAGGAAGCCATGGGTGCTGCCTGAGACAGGCCAAATTAGTTTTCCAGTCTATTATGGTTTGAATGTGAGGCAACTCCAAAAGCTCACATGTGACAATTCAGGAAGGCCGAGGTGAAATGATTGGGTTATAAGAGCCTTAGAAAAGCCAGTGAGTTAATACCCTGATAGGGATTAATTGTCATCAGTAGGCTGGTAGGTCTGGAGGAGGTGGGTCACTGGGGGCATGCCATTGGGGAATATATTCTGTATCTGGCATGGAGTTTCTCTCTCTGCTCTACTTCCCAATAAGAAGCCTGGAGCTCTCTGTTCCTGGAGCCATGATTGCCACCATGATCTTGAGCCTCACCTCAAGCCCAGAGGAATGGAGCCAGCCTTCTATGGACTACAACCTCTGAAACTGTGAACCCCCAAATAAACTTTTCCTCCTAAAATTGTCCTTTTCAGGTCTTTTAGTCACATCACTGAAAAAGCTGACTAAAAACCAGTACAATAGGAGTCACTATTTCTCTCCACAGGACTTCTCCCAAGGGCCTTCCTCCACCAGTGTGTATGGAACACCACACCTTCAGCACTTGTCACTCTACCTAGAAGGGAGCTCTACCTCATGAATGGGTTGGGCTCACAAGTCCAAATAAAGCACAAATTAAAAACTGTAATTAGTTAAAATCATTCTAAAAACTTTTTTTTCTCTCTTGCACAACTCAGTTAGCTGTTTCCTCAGCAATGCTTTTGGCTAGAATCAGCACCCCCATGACATAAAGACTAAGTTATCTATGCCAAATAGACTCTTGTTGGAAGTGAGGCGATTACTGATCAAAATTAAGCCATTGGCTTCTGTACATTGTGTACAGAATGCTCTATACATTTAGTTCTGTACATTCAGGGTTTATTTTAGTGACTTTTCATTCAAATTAGTCCCCAGGCATAAAATGGTTGGAAATCATTGACTAGTACATGAGAGAGACCAAAAATGGCCTACAGTATTTCAACTAATCCTAGATCTAACACATCCCAGTATATCATCTCATGTGTAATAAAGTGATCAGTCAGAGTTCACTGAATGACCAATTGAATGGTTTTATCAGTGATGAGAAAGGCTGGGCTGATTACAGCAGAGAAGCAATGAGACAGTGGCACTAAGTTCTAAAATAGAACTCTAGTTCCATGGTCCAAAGCCTTCACTTATTACATCCTCCAGGCAGAACTGAGGACCTGCTGTGTGACACCAAGGTTTTCTGTGGCCTCTGGTCACAGGATGTGAAGTCATATTTTCCAAATCCCTGCCAGGGCATACGGCATATTCATGTCATTAACCTCAGTTTCCAGGATAGTGTATAGCACGCAGCAAGTGCTCCACCCTACTAGAATGAAGCTCAAAGCATTTAACTCTACATTTCATCCTGAAAGAGCATTTAACAAAATTTCCTTCTCCATGCGCCACCCCTCCTTTTTCTGGGTCACTCATCCTAAGATCAGACAATCTCTGTTACTATAATAATTCCTCAGATGTTGCTCCTAACTCTCCTTTTAGAAGCCTCTTTGACACCAGGACTTTTAGCCCAAGAAAAGAATACCTCAGAGATACAGATGTGGCTGTGTTCCCCAACAACTCATATTCCTAGTAGCTCTTGTGAAATGTTTTCCAGCTTGGCCCAAATCTTTATTTTCAAGATATCTCCTACCATGATTACTGAATCTTATACCTAGAAACTACATCAAGAATTCCCTACTAAAGAGAGTCACTTGGAGGGTCCACAGCAAGAGGAGCCCAGTGACAAGTTAGCTGAACATAAGGAACCTGGAGATGTTTCTATTTTTGTAAACCAGCAGGCCCACCTCCTGTCCACCCACCATAATGACTCAGCTTCACCGAGTCACTGCCCAGTCACCAGCATCAGGTATCACCCCACACCAGGCACTGAGTAGCTGACACAGGCAGCTTTTCCCAGAGCCCCACATGTTCAAAGTATTATAACTAAGCTACGATGGCTACTCCATTAATCATGCAAACCTTAAGGGAATAAGATTAAAATACCACCTGGATAGACTCTGGTAATATAGTCAGACTCTGGTAATATAGTCAATGAGGAATGTGACACCACCACAAAACACAAGGTTAGAGGGAAGCAAATGAATGGGAGACAGCCCTTAGCCACCAGGAAGAACCCCAAGGTGAAAAAGAAAGTAATACCATCAGTACAAAGGGAGGCACACAGTTTTGCTTTAATTACCTTCAGATTTAGGACTAGGAGTAGATGCAGGAAACTGGTAGGTAGGAGTATAAGGATTGTCCTCTGTAGCAGAGAAAAGCAGTGGATTTTGAAACTACCCACCATGAAGTGGAGGCACTGACAAATTCCCACTTTATTCTTTTGAATGACTGATTATCTAGTTTAGTGTTATTAAAGCACACCAGCATCACACTTAAAAATAGATTAATGAATTAGAAAGGACTTAGTTATTTTAATATAGTATATCATGCAAATAAGCAAAATAAAATTTTCACCAACCAAAAATGACTATGAAAACAAAATCTAAAAGCCAAATCTTACACCTCTAATTGAACTCTAAGAACTAATTTAAGGCTATAACAACAGATATACCATCTAGATTTGTGGTACCTTCAGAATTTTGCTGGATTTCAGGAAGTTCAGGGAATTTGTACGTAGGGAAATAAGGGTTTTCTTCAGGAGTATCTAGGCAGAGGAGCAGGTTTGGGAGAGAGAATAGAGGAAGATACAAATGGAGAGAATGAACAAGTAGGAATCCACATACAATTTAGGCTCCTTCAATTCTGAACCATGGTAAACTTCACTAGTCATATGAAAGAAATTCAAACTGCTTTAAAAATCCAGTCCTTTTGCCTGAATTATTAGGACACATCAAAAGAGACAATATCATTACTTTCCTTGATCAAACAATTACATAAAAACAGCTTCCAACGTGCAAAAAACACTCAGTGCAGAGCTTCAAGCTTTCACTCTTCATAGGCAAGAAATATTAAGTATGGTAAAGAGTAGTATGCAATGAAAACACTATCCTAAAATGATATTTCTAAACAAAACTAAAGCTTGTCGGTGGACATTAGAATCAAGGCAAACAAGTGGAGTCTTAATTTTTCAAACACCCCTGCCTACCATTAGGACAAGTAGCTGTGTTATAACCTGCAATTTAGTTGAGTTAATAGCTATAAAATGAGAAGACCAATGTTGCCTTGGGCCAAAACTATTTTGGACATATGTAAGCGCTTGTCCCTGCATTTAGCCTTCCAAAGCTGGATCTAAAGGTGAGAGATTACAGATGACCAGAGGAAATGGACAGAGACTTTAGGGAAGTGACCAGTGGAAATGACCCCATCTGATCATAGACACCCAGCATTTAGCATTACCTCCATGACTGCGCTCAAACACCCAACCACAGCAGATTTATTCATGATTCAGAAATGCTAAACACTGAGCATTTCATATTTAGAAACAGTTTGAAGAGGGGCACACGCTGGTTCATTTTGAACCCAGCAGGAGCTAATTAACAGTGATGTTAGCTGGCATCTGCAGCTAATCAGAGATCTTGGATATTTGTAGCTTAGGTAGGAACACTGACTAGAACACCTTTTCTTTGCCTTCATGTGCCATCCATGCCAGGCGGCCAGACTGGATTTGGAACAGGGAAGGACAGGATGTTTTGCCCACAGGAGGTATGGTACCCTTCCCACAGTGCAGCAACATTCCTGCCTATCAGTTGATTGGCAGCACAGGTGGAAATGGGAGCTGGTTGGATTGTGACCTGCCAGAGCACTGGCCTGGGGTTCTCCCACCATGCTGGGTCATTAGCTGACAGCCCAGTGAACCTTTGATTTGGAAGCACCTCTCTTTCAGTTTGAGCAGGCTTTGGTGTGTCAGCTCTTGACTGATTCTCAGGGCTACCTGCCAAATGCTGGTTGGCAGCTAAAGAAGCTTATTTTTTTATATCAAGATAGCCTTAGAGGTGCACTATGCATTATTGCACCTTCACAAGGCTGAAACTTTCTCATTTGGACCCTGCAACATCCTTCAGTAGAAGGAAAGCAGGACAAACAGAGGCACATGATTGGCCAAAGGTCACATGAGTTCTTAGGGGACCGAATCTAGGTAAGAACAGTTTTCTTAACTCAGTTTCTAACTCAGATTTCTCAGCTTACTCTGCCCAGAAGGAAGTCATGGGCTGACACAGGATGTACCTAAAGCTAGAAGCAAGGGGGAAATGGAGTTGCTTGCATCCCTGGAAGATAGGTGCTGGAGCACAGGCAGAGTGCTATGCTCAGCCCCTGGCATTCCACAACAGCTGAGAGGGAGGACTTGTGAGCTGACCTCAAATTACAAATCTAAGGTGGGCACACAGGTATACCCTCCTACTGTACTCTCAAGGAGCATGGCTGGCTTCAGGCAGATCAGTACCTAATAGGATCCAACTGCAAGACCCAGTCTCCTGGAGTCCAAACAAAGTAAGTTTAGGATGGCACTCAAGAGTCAATCAATATATGGGCACATAGCACAGCACAATTTCTACAAATGAAAAACAGTACCTCTGTTTAATTTGTGGATCTGTTTAAACATGGTCTTGTACCAGTCTTTTGATCTCTCAGTATTCTGGAGAAAAACAAAGGCAAAGAGTAAAATACAATAGAAGTTGCACATTTCAGAACTTCTGTGCTTACAAAATCAAAATCAAATAATGAAGTGACAATATCTTAAGTCAAAACTAAACCACATTTGTTTTTCGAAAGGCAAAACTTCTGAGAACAAACTAAGAGATTCAGATAGGCATGAATCTGCAGAATATTTGGCCAAACGATACAAACTTTGAAAAAGATGGACAAAGAGACTCGAAATGTGTCCATGTTTAATTTCTTTAAATTTCATTTTTAGAGAGAATTTGTTTCCATATATAGACTAGGGAAAACTGAAGTAAATCCTAGAAACATGATGCATGATGCAAACAACACTTGCTTTTCATGCTGTATTTCTACCCATTCCAGAATATTTAGAAATTCATCTAAGTCATCTTGCATAGGACCTGATTCAGAATGCATACGTTAACAAATAACCCATTATAGCATCCAATGCCAGAGTTTTCACCTTCACCACAAAACTGGGCTTTTTAAAAAAAATAAAATAAAACAAAACAAGGAGCGGGCTTGGTGGTGCACATTCAAGACTCAGGAGGCTAACACAGGAGGATAGCAAGTTTGAGGCTAGCCTCAGCAACTTAGCAAGGCTCTGTCACAAAAAATAAAAAGGGTAGGAAGGTGGCTCAGTGGTTAAGCACCCCTGTGTTAATCCCTGGTACCAAATAAAATAAAACAAGGAAAGTGACAGGTGGTTGTATCAGATATTTTCACTTCCACTTTACAAATGAGGAAATGAGACAGGAAAAGTCAAAGTGAATTGGCCAAAGTCACAGACTTGGTGAGAAAGTGAGTGGAAGAGCCACCTAATATCAACAGCCTCAGTTAGGGAATTGACACACTACTCCATCACCGACAAGCTATGTGATCATGGGAGAGTAATGTAATCCCTCAGAGTGTTCTCCAAAGGGCCATGGGCAAAGGCTTGATTTCCCGGTGGCAGTATTGGTAGATGTGAGCCATTAGGAGAAAGGGCCTGGTGAGAGGTCCTTAGGTTTCTGGGCTAAGCCCTCAAAAGGGATTGTGAGATCCCACCTGTCCTTTCTCTCTCTCTCTCCTTCCTTGCTCTCATGTGAGCACTTACTCAACATGTGCTCTCGCCATGATGGGCTGGCCTTGCCAGAAGCACAAACCAAAGGGACCACTCGATTTTGGACTTGAACCTCCAGAACCATTAACCAACATAAACCTCTCTTTACTTCATAAGCAGCCTGTGTCAGGTTTTTCATTACAATGATGCAAAGCTGACTATAAAATGGGAACAATATTAGCATCCACCACTCACTTGGGTAAGCAATATTTCAATGAGATAATGTACCCGGAAAATGATAGCTATAGCTGCTTCTGATAATAGTTATCGTTCCATATTTTTACCTAGAGCAGAGTTCTTTCGAGGCTCAGCCTATGGTTGTTTCTATCTACCTCTTCCAAAAGGAAGCAAAATCAGTCCCTTTTCCATTTGGAAATCACAGGGAAACATATTTGAGCCAGTGGCCTAGGGAACACATGGAGAAGAATGGAATTTGCATGAGTCCAGTTTCAAAAGGAAGGCTGCCCTGAATTCTTCTGGGCTATCAGGAGGACTGGCTCGCCTGACCAGTGGGCAGGGTTGCTACTGGACCCACTCTTCTCCTGGAGTCCCTGCTGAGTTGAATCCTTCCTGTGGCTAGAGTTTCATGCTCACTTTGGATAATGGGGTAGCTCCCATCCAGGGGGATCTTCTTTCTGAACCTGCAAACAGGGGCTCTGGACCTCACACTCTCCAGAGTTCTCTAACCCAGGAGCAAAAATTTCCGAATAAATTCCATAAGACAATAATAAAGGAAGACTGCCTGTGACATTTTCTCCTGGAACATTCTTACATGCCCAGAGTCTCTCAGAGGGTCTGCTGCAGAGAAATTTCTCCAACTTTGTTCCACCCAGATATTCTTCCTTTTCATTTGACCACAAAATCCTTTTTTTTTTCCATGAGACTTATTAACATCTCACACCCACATTGGGAAAAGTTGCTGCATACCAAGTTTGGAACACAGCTCATCAGGGTCAAGCACATAGGGTCTGGTGCCAGCGTGAGGACCCTTCCCTCCAGACCTCTGTTCACATGCAATCAGGTCTCTTGTCACAGTTTGTTTAAGCTGAAACTATGAAGGACTTCTAGGTCAATATCAATATTCATACCCGAAGTGGGATGCCCACTTCATCCATGGACACATTGCTTAGGTCTTGCGTGCTCTTAACCACCCGTCTACCATCATCCTTTACTCTTTTCTCAGCAGTCCTGCTAGGCAAGGTGGGTTTTTCCTGGGCTGGTACAGAGTCCTGCTCACCCACTCTTCTTTCTGTGACAGGATCTGGAAATGAAAAGAATCATTAGCTGAAGCTCTTCCAGTAGCTCCAAAGCAAAAAAAAAAAAAAAACAACAACAACAACAACAACAAAACAAAACAAAACAACAACACCACCTCAAACAGTCCAGCTATAAAACAAAACGAGTTTGCTAATTTCCAACTTTAACTAGCTTCACTTAGAGTAGGGCTCAGCAAACTATGGCCCATTGGCCAATTACCTATTTTTGTAAGTAAAATTTTATTGGAACACAACCAGGCTAGTTCATTTATGCATTATTTATGGTACATTAACACTACCATTACTGAGTTGAGCAGCTGTGCCTACTACTAATATTTATTATCTGTCCCTTCAAAAAAAAGTTTGCTAACATTAGGTTTTACAGAAGTTTGCAAATAGTGCTCTGGACATCCAAGTAGTTCTAACTATTCTAGAAATTAAGGGAGCACATAGAACTATAAGGAGATGGCTAAACATTACTAGTAATTTCTTATTTCATCTTGGGGGAGCCACTCCTCTGTGACTTAGTTTTTTTATCCAAAAATGGAGATAATACTTCCATTGGAAACCTCACAGCGAGGTTGTGAGACGACTTTTCAAGATAACTTAAACCAAAGAACTCAGAAAGTTGTACATTGCTAGATGTTCATTAAGGTTTATTTAATTTGGTTCAAGACTGGAAGTTATAGAAAGCTAATACACATGCCAGGACTTTTGTACAGATTTACAAAATTACTTATTATAGTCTGTTATTCTAAGTCTATTCACTTATTGGAGAGGCACTGACTAATAAGCGCCTTCCAGGCACTACGCATTGAGCTTTGCCTGTGGATGGCACGTGAATGCCTCAGAATCTTGGCTTGAAGGGAGTTTATACTCCAGTGGACCAAAGAAGCAAGAAAGCTACAACAAGAATGCACGATGGAGTCTGAGAGAGGAACCAGCATCCAACTTAGCTGGGGAATTTAGGTTCAGGGCCAACTTTTCTGAGGAGAAGCTAAGCAGATTAATAGGGAGTGGAAGGTGTTCCTGCCCTGGCAAACTGCATGAGCAAATGCACATGTGCCTCTGAACTACTATATGCTAATTATGTGCCATACACTGCGCTAAACTCTTCATTTCATCCACCCAAAACCATTCTCATCCCTCTATTTTTTTTAATAGTTAAGAGGACCAAAGCACAGAGAAGTTAAAGTACCCTGACTGAAATAACACAGCCAGCATGTGGCCAAGCTGGAATTTGACCTAGCGTCTGCCCAGTAGTCCTCTCTGAACTGTATCTTGTTTTGCCTCCCTCCAAGATGGCACCAAGGTTTCCTGCCTAGGAGCCTTGCCTAATCCAAGCCAAGACATTAGGAAAGGGAGCTGGGTTGGGGGAGGGAGGTAGATATTCTGCTTCCATTTTGAGAATATATTTGGGAAGACAGTGAGAAACAGGTAGAACTGCCCCCTTGGAGAAACATGCCCAGTGAGATGTCCTGGCAGGAGTTCAATTTTGGAGCCAACAAGGAGATATCAAGGAGATATCTGAGCTCAGTGGTGGAACAGGGTGGCAGCAGAGCCAAAGGGCTGAGGTCTTGCACTGGGGGATGCCACAGGTGCAGGCTACAAAGCAAAAGAATTCTCAAATCAATGTGGGTGTCACCAGAAGGACAGGAGATGAACCAATAGAGTACAGCAAAGTGCCATGAAACCAGAGAAGACAGAACTCCAAGATGTGGGTGGTTAAACGTTAAAAAAAAAAAACAAAACCATAAATTGAAGCAGAGGAGGCGGAGGCATTAGATTAGGCAAGAGGAAAGTCACAGGAACACTCTGAGGTAGGAATTTCAGGAGGGCAGTGGGGGTAGGTGCAATATTACAGGGAAAGGGATAACTATGTAAGCAGGAAGTAGGGAGGGAATCAGCATGGAGACAGGAGTGTGCCAGATGGTAACTGGAGAGGTCAAAAAACTGGAAGCAAAAAGGTGTAAACCAGGGGAGCCTGATACCCTATTGGTAAAGCTCATGAGGTAAGAATGAAGGGCATCCAGATATGCCTGGTAATTATTAAGTGCTCAGGAAATGTCTACACATTGATTGACCAAGTGGTGCTGAGCGCTAGCTGGGAGACTAAACTCTGGTGAAAATGGAAGTAGTGAAAGTCAGAGGGGAAGCTGGGGAAGTGGGGGAACTATGAACTTGTCATGTTCAGGTTTTAAGGCTTTCAATCTACTCAACAGGACCATTCTGCCCTGATTTCAAATGAAATTCTGAAACTCTTGCTCTATGTATAAAGGCAAAATGATTTCTAAATATTCTGTGTGGGAAGATGGCTTAGTGAGTGCTTCAGAAAACTCAGCCCTAGCACCATCACCATAAACCTTATAAGATTAAGGCAAGACTGGCTTTATGGGAGGAGTTCTTATGCTCCCAGGAAACTCAAATAGAGGCCAAGTATTTGGCAGGAAGCCTGGAAGTGCAGGGGGATTTCAAGTTACCCAAGTCTAAACTTGACTTTCTGAGCATTCCCCTCCCACCTGGAAAGGTCTACCCTAAGAAAGATCAAGAGGGCACAGGAGAGCTGATTATAAGTGCTTGGGGGGCCTTCATCATGCTATGACAATGAAGGCTACAGACATGCTGTTCTCAAGGGTTTCTAGACCCACTGTAAATTTTTTTTTTAACTGTTAGGGTGTGTGGCTCAACAATAATCACTTTTACTACAAAACTCAGGCTAGTAGTCATAGAGTTGTGAGAGCTTGAAATCTACAAAAATTAGCCCTGAATTATTTTACTCAAGAAGCCCGTGGTCATGTGATTCATGATTGGATTTTGACATATGGAGGGCAAACTGTGAGCCCTGAAGAAAGAGATACTTTATAAAATGAAAACTCAAAGTATAGCTTAACAGTCCCATGCAGGTGACAGGGCCACCCTTTGACATCCCCATTACAATGAGTGCTTGCTGTCAGTTCTCTCTAGGCAGACAGTGATTTCTCACAAGACATCCTGGGACATTTACTTCTAGTTTTATATTGTGCTTTAACAAGGAAGATCTTGGGTCACAAAATAAGTATTGATGCTGATGATCTCAGATGGGGCCTCTACTCTGGGGAGGTGGGATAGATTTTCTTCATATCTGAAGAGTTGTGATTGAAGATGACAGAAATACTCACTATTCCCTAGGGGAGGGAGGGTGGCCTCCATACCCTGGGCCAACCCCACTAGCCCAGCCCCTATTCCATTTTCTGTCTTTCTCCCCAAGGGAGCCTTGAGCTCCCTTGTAGGTTCTATTCATAGATGACTCTTCCTGAGCATCAAACCCCATGGAGGCTCAATATGACTCTGATAAAAGGAGAAGACTGGTGACCCTGAGTCCCATCCCCACAGGTGAGAAGCAGAACCTTATTTGATCCAAGGCACAGAAACTGCAGAGTGCCAGCTCTGCTAGCCCTCTCTATTTCTGGAGCTCCTAAACAAAAAGGTACTTCTTTTTTTTAAAAAGGAACTAATATTTACTGAGGACCTGCTTTAGGCCCCGTTCTATCAAAAATCATCAGTGGATGAAGGGAGATAGCATCAGGCTTGTTTCCGAACTGAGGAACTAGTCTGAGCCTACTAACATGGTGAAGAGAAGCCATTTCCAGTCACGAAGCATTCTCCCCTTTCCTGTCACATCAGCTCCTCCAGGTAAGGACACGGATTATCACTCCCTCTTCCCACATATGGAAACTATAGCTCAAAGAGGCAAAGTCCCTTACCCAGATACAAACAACTCTAAGAGGGGACAGCCAGGACCAAATTTTGGGTCTCTTAACATCTGGCTAGATGCCCTTTCTCATCTATTCCTTTCAAACTTCCACAGGCGGGAAGCACCCCACAGGATCCACCAATTTTCTCCCCCAAAGTCTCTATTTTCTCTGTGATCTAGGCTGGAGCCAGGGACTGAAGTGGGTTGGAGTGTGGCAGCTCTAGGACAGACAGTGAAGGGCACCTTGAGTTCAACCACAGCCTGTCCTGGCCCTGTGGCCAAGTCCTGATAAAGCTGAGAGGGTGAGAACCCCATGTCCTCCCCACCCAGCTCTGCAGGAATCACAAGGACAGCACTGGGATAAAGTCATGCAGAAATCATGCAGCAGCTGCTCAGAAAATGGTGGCTGCAGTTATCCTCCAGATCAGGGGTTCTTAACCCTGGAGTTCATGAGTATTTGCAAATTCATGGACCTCACATGCCCATGTTTACATACGTGCGCTTTTTCTGGAGAATGAGTCTATTACCTTCATTAGATTCTCCCAAGGAGTGACCTTCACCAAAAAAAAGGTGACAAACCATCACACTCCACCATTAGAAATCCATAGGCAGCACAGGTCTCTTGATGCATCCACAGAGCCTGCTTCTTGCCTGTGCCTGACACTAAGCAGGCACTCGATAAAACGACTAACGAATCAATAGAGGTGCCCATTGATTACAGTAAGCACTTAGCAAGTGCCAAAATGCAGCGCTCAGCTGTTTTATAAGTGGAACCTCCTTTGATCTTCACAACAATCTGGGAGACACTTCCTTCTCCATTCACAGAAAAGGGACATTAGATAATGGGCTCTTAGTGACACCATGAATAGTGATAGAACCAGAATTCAAAATAGAATGACGATAGAAAGCCAGTAGGAAATGGCTAAACATTCCCATTCCTGGATTTTTTCCTAATTTCAGTTTGTGCCTTCCCCACCCCAACACTCTCCCATCCTGCAATCTTTCTCAGGAAGTGATCCCTGATATTTTATTATATCAGCTGTCACTCCCCACCATCATGGGCTTTGATAATCCACTTGCCACCCAGTACAGTCACCAGAGAGGATGGCATCAGTACCACTGGGGAGCTGATAAGAAATGTAATTTCTCACCTGTACCCATTTACCCAAATCTCTGCAAGTGAGGTCCAGAAGCATTGAATTCTGGAGGGGTCAACTATTGGCACCTGGGGTTGTGACCCAAACAGTAAAGGACCTGTCTACATTTCCTAACCCCTGACCTGACACATCTAGGCAAAAGACAGAGCAATACAAACCTGGGCTCTTCAGAGTCCTGCCAGGAACACTGCACATAAAGCAGAACCCCTTGTGCTCTGAGTAATCAGAACATCCTATTTTTACCATCAAGGCACTAACTGCAGTTCTATAGGACATGTTTACTAGATTGATTCATTTTTCTATCTGACCATGCCTGCAAGCTCTGTTGTCATCTTCTCTGAAACAATGATGATACTCATCTTTCCAGCAACAAATATAGTCCCCAACTCATAGGGAAGCTCAGAAGATTGTGCTTATCTAACACTGGGTGGTGACTAAAAGATGGTTTTAACAGGAACAGTGGTTAATATGTAAAAAATATATTTCTCACCTACCTGAAAGGTTACTGAGTCGTTTTTGCTGTTCTGCGATAAAAGAAGAGAACACAGTGTAAGTGAGATTTATCCAGCACATGGTAAGACCAAGAGGTCCTGGTATGACTACTTAGGACCCCAGACTCTGTATCCTCACTGTCCTCTGAGCTTAGCTGCTAACATGCACAGGTCAGCTGAAGGTAGGGTTGTTGACATGGCTTTTGTTACACAGGCATGATGTCTCCAAACCCCTCACTTTCCAGATTTGCACCAGGATTCAAGACTGCCAGTTTTCTAGCAGTTGACATCTTGTCTCAAGATGATCTCAGTCAGGCATGGTGGTCCAGGCCTGTAATTCCAGCTATGCAGGAGACTGAGGATGATTCCAAGTTAAAGGCCAAACTGGGCAACTTAGTCAAACCTTGTCTCAAAATAAAATAAAGAGGTTGAGGATAGAGCTCAGTTATAGAGTGCTTGCTTAGGATACACAAGGCCCTGAATTTCATCCCCAATACTGGGGGAGGGGTGATCTTATCACTGAAGGGGACCCTTCCAATCCCTCTATTTTCAAGTGAACAGGACCTTATCCCACCCTAGCCCTTGGTATCTTTTGAAGGAAATGTGATTAGAATCATAACCATGCAAGTTACCATCTCCTGAGGGCTTGCTAAATGCCAGATCCTGGTTTAAGAGCTTTTAGATACAACATCTGAAATCTTGGCAACAACCCTAACAGTTGGGTACAACTATTTTCCTCATTGTGCATCTTAGAACTGTAACAAGCTAAGAAAGAGGAAGAAATAGGAAGTATGATGGTCCATCTTCAGAATGTAGTCTTAACTTAAGGTTCACATATAAAAGGAAGCCATCTTAGGTTGGGAACCATGTGATCAGACATAATTTATTGTTAACTCCTTATCAGATATCCCATTACACCCCATAGCTCTTTTCTGTACCCATCCCATATTTATATTAGCCAGTAACACAGATTGTACACCTGAGCTCCTCCAATCAGAGTGAAAGGTAGCCTTGTGTCAAGTTGGAGATATAAGCCTGCCCAAGTGTGCTTGCTCATCAGATCCCCTTTGTGAGCGCACCCTTCTATAGAAGTAAAGTCTATCTTGCCACCCACTTCTGGGCACATGTTTGATTTTCTTACGGCACTTCAGAATTTTTTTTTATTAAGAGTATATAGAGATACAAATGAGAGGGAAACATTATCAAACCATCAATAGTCAATGTATATATACTTAGTTATCCAGGGCTAATGTCAAATCATGGATGCCCAGCTTGGGTTTCCCCTGTTGCTGTTTCACTCAGAAGAGTTAAATGGGTATCTCTTGGAGGAATGACATCTGCTTCTGAGATGGTTCCCCCATATTCCCACTCTCCAGTCTCCTAGGAGTTCTTCATATACCCTCTCCTCTCCTACTCCCCCTCCCTTTGCCTCCAAATATCCTAGGGAGCCATCCCCCTATTAGGCTGACAATCATTACAATTTGAGGTTATTATTAGTTTAGCCGTTACTGCTTCCCCATGTATTCTAGCTTCCACAGATGAGAGAAACCATTGAGACCTTCAGTCTCTGAGATTGGTATACTTCATTTAGCATAATTTGTTCCATCTCCGTCCATTTGATATCAAAAGCCATAATATCGTCTTCTCTAATGGCCCAGTAGTATTCCATTGTATATATGTACCATAGTTTTTGTATCCACTTGTTGATTGAGGGGCATCTGGGTTGGTTCCATAGTCTAGCTATAGTAAATTGAGCTGCTATAAACATTGAGGAAGCCACATCGCTATAATACGCTGATTCTAAATCTTTTGGGAAAATCCCCAGGAGTAGGATAGCTGGGTCATAAGGTGATTCCATCCTTAATTTTTTGAGGATTCTCCACACTGCTTTCCATAGTGGCTGAACCAGTTTGCAGTCCCACCAGCAGTGTAACAGTGTTCCTCTTTTCCCACAGCCCCTCCAGCATCTGTCGTCGTTTGTATTCTTCATTTTTGCCACTCTAACAGGTATGAGGTGGTATCTCATTGAAGTTTTGATTTGCATTTCCCTTATAGCTAATGATGTGGAGCATTTTCTCATATATTTATGGGCTTTCTGGACGGCACCTCAGAATTTTTAATAATTCTATTTATAACAAGGGTACAGGAGAAATTTTAAGAAACATTAGCATTGGCCAAGATACCTTAGATAAGGGTCCCAAACTACCCAAAACAACACTGAAAATCATCTGGCTCTGAAAGCTAGACTTTTGATTCCTAGCTCAGGTTTTTCCCAACACTAGTCACTTAATACTGAAGGTCTATTGATTTCCCTGCCTCCTGGATGACCATGTGGAAGGGAGGCCAATATTGCCTTTGGAAATCCGGAATGTACTTGTGAGAAGCATAAAAATGACCTTTACCTTCCTCATCTGCTAAATTTAAAGCAGCCACATAGTTAAAAATAGAACATTTGCCAGCCTATGGGTGCTGTCATCATACCCTGTGCCTACATTTCCATCCTCCTACTAGAAATAGTATGGGCAAGAAGCAAAAAGAGCAACATGGGAGCTCCTGGCCAGTGCAGGTAGCGGCTGTCCACCTCTGACATGCGCATGGGGATCATACGAGCTAGACAAGTAGAAGCCCGAGCTCTAGGCTCAGCTCTGCCAGCAACTTGCCAGAGGACAATGGCCAATCAAGTCACCTCTCAAATTCAGTCTCCTCATCTGTGACATCAACGTACTCCAGGTTATCTAAAGGGATGTATGGTTGTCAGGCTCTATTCTGCAGGCTGCTGATAGGCCTTCCCCAAACAGCAGAAGCAGAAGTATGCAATTTAAAACACTATTTTGTTTCCATTCCTGAGGTAAAAATGACCTTTCTTTTATAGCGTGTGACACATACTAGTAGATGTTTTTTGGTAGTGTTACTTAGCAAATTAGAAGTTAGCAGCACTAGGGTAATCCCTGGACTATTTCTTATGTCCACAGATTTACCTGGGAATCTCTGAATTCCTGCTCTCCAGCATGGTCCACAGAGAGCAGTGCTGGCATACTCAGCAAGCTTTCTGAAAATACAGAATCTCATCAACCCACCACTTCCTAAGAACTCCTGAGTCTGAATCAGCAGGATCCAACACATAGTAAGGACTGAACAGTCCTGAGCAAGGGACCCATGCACCGCTTTCAGTCCTGAGAGTGTCCAGATTCAAATCCTCCCTCCCAGCTTCATAATAAATGACCTGCCCTTAAACACACGTGGTATGCAAACTTAGGAAAGAGATGAAAGGGGATACCTACTACAACCATCAGGCCAAGCCAGGGATCAATGCCCCTATTTGTTCTTAGTAGGGAGCATGGACTGAAGAGAGAAGATTAATATACCATGCCCTGGGACAGTCAAGGCAGGAAAAAGGAACTTTTTTAGGATGACTAAAGCAGAATTCCAGAACTGAAATAAAGTTATCATTCCCTAGAGACACTCTGCAATCGTTATGAAATTGTTTTCATGGGCACTATGAGGCAACACAGAGCTGTCAGGCTGGGTAAATTCCCAAGCAGTGCCAAAATCTCTTGACCTAAACTCCATTTATGATGAGTAACACAGGCTGAGTTGGCTAGGCTCTTCTATTCCTCTAGCTCTTCCTGTCCTTGCTGCTTAGTGAATACGTAGTTTTGCTCTTCATGGGAAGCTACCATTTAATTCCAAAAAACTAATGTCATTACTTGCATCCTTTCCTGAAGGAGATGTGTCTTAGACTGCACAATTTTGGTTTTTAAACTCAAGGGTAGGTCTTGGCCAAAAGAGAAAAGCAAGAACCAAAGGCATTTGAGCAAATAAGCAGAATTCACTTGTTCAAGGAAGAAAAAAAGAGAAACTACAGGCATTTCTGTGCCCAAAGATGTTTCACTGGATGTCATTAGAGGGACTTGGCAGAACCAGCTGACATTACACTTGGCATTTCCCAAAAACCAAGTTGCCTTGGGAATAAATTCCATTTTAAAGAAACTGCCTTTCCTTCTGGGAATTAACTTGCTTCTGCTTGACTAGATTATTTTTAAAAAATAAGTCATAAAGAAGTTCATAGAGAACCAAAGTTTCACTTTGTCCTGATTATGGACACTTTCTGGGCAGAGAGCTACTGCCAGTAAAGGGTATGGAACAGCAGAGAGAACAGGCTCCTAGTTCAGCGTGGGGGCAGGGACTCTTTTTTCCTTCTGAAGAGCACAGTTCCATGGGTGAAAATTAATATGGGAGCCTCACATAGTACAAAACATAATAATAAAACCAGTAAAAACAACTACATAACATTTGAGTGAGAGATTTTTAAGTGATAGAAAATGTTTCATGCATCTACTTTGCAAGTCAGTGGCAGAAAACAGAAACCTCTATTTAGTATGGAAAACAATAAAAAATAGACTCCAATTCCATTTTCATCCAAATTAATGCAGAGAGGGAGGGGGTGGGAAAGGGAGAAAATTATGAAGTAGATGAGGAGGGAGTCAAGAAAAGGAAGCTTTGGATCTGAGCTTTGAGTCCTGAACAGAACAAGTAAGCCTCCACTGTTCTTTGGAATTCATACTAAAAAGCCTTTTCTATACTGGGAAACAGACTGAAAATTTTCCATTTCATACTGTGAAAATTTTTTGTAAAGGGAAAGCTTATTCCTCTACGGAATTCCAAAAAGAAAAATTTGGGATTTAGAATCATCATATGGAATTTGAAAGCAGAAGGGTCAACACGTACCATTACTACCTCAAAGCTATTGAGTTTTACCAAGTCCAGGCACCTTCAGAGATGCAGTTGAACCATGCAGAGGATCCAGAGAAACTTTAGAAACCAAACATGAAAACCCTCAGCAACACTGCCTGGGCCACATGGAGTAGGGGCAAACAGCCACACAAACCTCAGTCCCAGAGTGTACCAGTGAATGACAATCTCATGCAATAACTGCTGTGAGAAGAGGGCCAGACAGTCACCAAGGAAAAAGTTTAATAGACTGTGTTAGAAGAACAAAAAACATGTTCCATGTTTCAGAAAATTCTACCCAGTATGCTTGTCTTGTTAAATTCGGCACTCAATTGTGCTTTCTAGGACTAGAGCACTTGCCTGGCATATGTGAGGACTCAGGTTCAAATCCCAGTACCACATACACAACTAAGTGTCGGAGAAACAAAGGCCAGATGAAAAATAAATAAAATTGATGCACTTCCACCCCCTCCCCCTCTCCCTATTTTTTTTTTAAAGAGAGGGACAGTGAGAGAGAGAGAGAGAGAGAGAGAGAGAATCAATTCTATTTTATTTAGTTTTTCATGTGGCTTTCATTGCCCCAACACTTTGTTATATACGTGGTGCTGGGGTTTGAACTTGCATCCTTGCGCATGCCAGGCAAGTGCAGTAACTGCTGGGCCACTGCTCCAGCCCTGCTCTCTCTTAAACAGACAAAAATAAACAAACAAACAAAAAAACCCCTGTGCTTTCTAGAAATCTATCAAGTCAAAGAACTAAATCATTTATGACACTTCTTAAAAGAGGTTCATTTTCTAAGTAAAGTCTCATTAGAAATCACATGATGAAGAATTAAAAGACACCAACTTTTCCCTTTTGTGGGGAGTTCTACTATCTGAAGACAACCACAAGCACCTAAGCTGTGGAGAGTGCACTTGCATATTTAGGTACCTGACATCACCTGTTTGAGGCCTCTGTCAGCTGGGATAGATCTTATGGTTCTTGTGGGTAAAATGGGGCAGATCACTCGGGTTGAGTTTTGTGAAAATTTCTGTGGAATGTCAGCAGTCTGGCCCCAGATACCACAGAACAGCTATGCTGCAGTGGACTGGGGAGGAGAGCACTACAAGGCCCCCTTACCTCGATTGTGCTGCAAGAGCACAATGGTGGGGTTGACAATGGTTGTGGAGGGGTAGGCAGATGATGGCTTGCTGGATGGTGGAAAAGCTTGGGAATCAGCTCCAGTATGGGATGAAGGAACTTCATTTAGTAGAGGACTGAAACCCTAGAAAGAAAATTAACATTGTCATTAACTGTAGATATAAAAAACCTAGAGTTAATGCTTTTTAAAGGGGAGAAATGAAAAGCTTTAATTATAAAAAGAAATGTAATCAATGAGACGTATCATCACTAATCCAGTTAGCAGCTTCATCTGGAATGCTTATTCTCTTTTTTGGTATTAGTAAGGGAGAGAAAGGGAAGATGAATGTTGCTGACAGCCTCAGCAGCATCACTCGTTATTTTCACCTGGTAATAGTTGTGAACCAATCCAGTTACTGAAAAAGCAAATTCAAATAAAGGTAGAATAACATGCAAAACTCATGCAATTCCAAATGCGATCCAAGAATGACAGCTGGCTTAATTTGGAAAAATCAGGTAAGTTTAGTACACTGTGTAGAGAAATGTGAGACAAAGTGAGGACAAGAAGTCACCGGCATAAGAAAAGGCAAGAGTTAAGTAACAATTCTCTCAGAAAGCTGTAGTTGGCATCAGTCACCGAGCAATTTTACTAAATCCTGGTTCTGAGATCTGAATATTATCCTATCCTGCGTGACAATTTTTTCACTCTAATATTAGAATGACAAAGATCCCTGAAGTAAAGACTTGTAAGAATTCTGACTTCGAAAATGTAAGATCTCCACCAGAAATACTAATAAAATTATTAATGCAAAATTATAATCTGTATGATGGAGATAATGCCAGGCTTAATACAAATAAAAATGGGGCACTGAAATGTAGTAAGGATATTTAGTAGTTTCCTCCATCATATGTATACATTTTGCAAAATTTCTATTTTAGAATTTGCCAAGATGACATTCTTAAAGGTTTTAAGAACAAGATTTTGATAGTTACTTTTAAAGCAATTATTACGCTCAGAGATCAACTACTGTGTATGTGTCTGCAAGGCAAGGGTCCATCTCTTCCTTCCTCCTGCCACCACCCAGAACAATGCCCTGCAGGTAGTAGGTGCTCAGTGAGTGCCATGTGAATGACAGGAGCTACCCGCTACTAGCAAGGATGTGTCCAAGCTAAAGTTTGTGGCAAGAGAACACATTTGTGAGAAGAGAGAATGTCAGTATCAGCACTCAGGACAGTTCCTGGCACACAGTAGGGGCTTCTCTCTTCTGAAAATTTCCTATATAGCCACTGATGATTGGTATGAGCAGCAGCTCAATTTTTTTTTCAAACAAAATCTTTTTTGAAGACCCGAGAGGCACACAGTATGATCTTCTGCACAAATGCCTCACCTCAAGTCCTCAATTTGTAAAGTAGAAAATAACAACACTTATCCAAATTTATCTCCAAAGAGACTTAATAAAGATAAGTGACATTAGAAATGCTGCCAGAATGTACCCAAGGAACACAAAATATCAGGCATACAGTTCTTTAAAGTCTGAAAGCCTAATGCCATATCTTTGTGAATAGATTGTGGGAGCAGCATACAGATTTTAATCTCTCTTCTTTCTGAAACTTCACAAAGCAGCTATTGTCTAAAAGAAATTGAATGAATTAACCTGAGTTTTGTTTCTCCCTCATATTCTCAAATAGCTGCAGATGATCAACTCATGGCTTGCACACCATCCTCAGGGACCCTTTCTCTACTTGACAATTCCCATTCAGAGAAGGAATCCAAGCAGTTCCATTCTTAACCTCTTACTCTGTTACCTGGGCCAAACCAAAAGTTATTAGGCCAACTTCTGGGAAGTCTATGCCAAGCTGATTAGTTAGATCTGACATATTGAGGAAACTGTCCCAACTAATCTGCCTTGGTGCCCTGAAACAAACACAGTATAAAAACCTAGAGCTACCCAAATGACAAATTATAGGGCACAAAACAGAGCTACTTATGATGGCATATGAGTGCACTAAAAATAAGACTCTACTTACTACTCTAGAGAAAAGCATTCTGTGCCAAAGGAAGATGCCTACATGCCCCCAAACCACAGTGGCTTCTAAATTCACCCAGAAGTTCAGCGTGAGGGTAGGAAGGAGGAAATAATTCAGCATTTTCTTCCCACAGGGCTAAGCTGCAAAGCTCAAAGCCAGAAGTACATCCAAGTCACACTGGGCCTGGGCCTGGCCTAACTCTGCTGTGCTGTATCTGGAGATTCAAGAAAAGGCTCCTGTCCAGTGTGTAACAGTTCCTAGCTTTGGTGCTCCTGCTGCCTTATTACAATTTCTCTAACAAGTCAAACAAGAAGTTTCCTTCCTGTTTTCTGCAAGACTGACTTCAGGTTGATATGCCACTTAGGTGAGTTTGGTAGGCATACTTCTTTAAGGGATATATGATTAGTTCCATAAGCCAAATATATGACTCACCAATTTACTACATCTCAAAATGTGTGTAGACCCCCAACACTGAAAATCCTCATTGCTTGTGACTAAATGAGAGTCCCGGGCCCCTCCACAGACCTACAACATCAGAAACTCCAGAAGTACAAACCAGACCTCCCTGGCCCTTTTATGATCCCATGTACACTAACCTTGATACACTACCCCAAAAACCCTCAAGAGCAGAGCAGGGGCTCTGACTTGTTCACAGGTGTACCTGTACTACCTAGCAGAATGCCTAGAATATGGTACAAGTTCAAAGATTAATTATTCATTAATCAGTTACTTTTGAGTGACCCTGGCTCCTCATTTGCTAGGGCAAGTCCTCAGCAACATAGCTAACATTAATTGGGCACTTCCTTTGTGCCAAGCATTATAACAGGGACTTTTACTACTCAATCCCACAGAACCCCACAGCCCCATGAGTAGATCCACATATCTCCATATTACAACTCACACTGAGATTCTTTTGGACCCTCTCCATTCCCAGGACTCCTGAGGAAAAAGGTCAACCAAGTGCTTTGGCTCAGCTTTTCCCTAACACAGTTGGGCTTTCCCACCTGTGGGGGGACTGGCCCCACCCCTACAGGAGGGGACTTGAAGTGTCCTTTAACTTCTTGTTACCACTTGTGACCACTGGTGTACCCCTGGGGCCTCCTCTAGAGAGACTCCAGGAATTATCTGCCTTTTGAGAAAGTTCTAATATTTGAACAAGGCTTTCAGACCCATTTCTTCAATTAAATGCAACTCTCTATTTTTTTTTATCTCAGTCCTTGCCACTTGTTATAAAGGACATTTGTTTACTTATAAACTCAACCAGAATGAATATCTTCCTCCCCCAGAAGCTCCCCTCCCTGAGACTCTGTCCTGTGGCACACACCTGTGGCTGGCTCGTCCACATGGTTCTACAGCTTTCCTAGCTCCCAGCATTACATCTGCCTGGCCTATGAAGAGCCAAGTAAAGAAAGGCCACAGATGTTGTCTTAGAGGGAGGACAAAGTTCCTTCCAGAAGACATGCATTCCCAACAGGAGAGAGAAGAGGGGGCACTGGAGAGATGGGTGAACAGTCACAGGCAACCCCCAGGACACACAGGAATGCATGCACTCTAGGGAGAGCGAACATGGGACAAGTCATCATCACACAGGTGCAGCGGCAGCCAAGGCTTTCCTTAGAATTTAGTAGTTGGGTGAGAAAGGGAGGTTGCTGCAGGGGCAGACATTCGGGAAGCACAATGGAAGCGCAGCAAGCTTACGGTACTTGAGACGGCTCTCAGGAGGTCGGGCTCTGAGGCTCTGCAGAGGTCCTCCGGGACCGGAGGGACCGGCGGAGGTGGTGGTGAGAAGGATGGTGGTATCTGGCTAACAGGGGGAAGGGGGCCGCGGGCACTGGCTGGCTGGCTGTGCTGGGGCCGCCTCTGCAGATGAGGGGGGATGAAATCATCTAGAGTCGGGAAGGTCAGAGGTGAGACGGCAGGGGTGGTCGCTGGGGCAGTGTGGATGCAGCCAAGTGTCCCCAGAGATGCTGGAGGTCTGGCAGTGCCTTCGTGCCCTCTGTCAGTATTAACCAGGTAGAGAGGGACAACTATTACCTCAGGCTGGGCTTGGCTGGAGGAAGTGGCATCCTGTGGGAAATAAGGGGGTCGTTATGTAAAGGGGTATGGCAGGCAGGCAGGAATTCCATATTTAAACAGCCGAGAGTGAACATGCAATGATGTACTCTGAGAAATATTTAATCGGTGCCCTTTCCTCAGAGTACATGAGACAGTTGGTGCCAGCCAGCTGGCCTCCTGACACTCCATGACACAGTGGAGCCTGTGCAAGATTACTTTCCATCCATCTATTTTTGAATCCTTTTAACGCTTTATGAGAGAGAGAGAGAGAGAGAGAGAGAACAACAGGACAGGCAGCAGGCTGTTTAACCCCACAAAACCACTGTGGAGCCCGAAAACTTGCAAGGAAATACAAGTTCTCTGGCACCTTGTCAGGAAATATAAACACTCCATTATCTCACCAGATTATTAGTCTACGGATTCCATGATCTGGCATACTTACATATTTACAAAAAAAGAGGGAGACGAGATCTGTGCAGTTTAGAGAAAAGAATCTGGAGTTCAAGCCGCAGTAATATTAATGAGGAAAGGGAAGGTAGAGCGATGCTCTGCTTGCATCAGTTTGCAAAGAGACAGTGAAGAAGACACACACTCCTAACGTCTTGCCTTGGCTGGATGACACGGCTGCGAAAGGTAAGGTTCTTTGCTCTTCTGGTTTTCGGGATCAGAGGTAACCGAGGGGCCTAGCACAGATGGTCTCACTGCATCTGAGAACGAAGCCCGAGTCCTCAGGGAAGGACTCTCACCACGAATATCAGCATCTTTACGGATGTCAAAGAACAGCTTGGGAGGGTCAGGAGAAGGAGCAGGGGGTGGTTCTCCTGGGCTGCCTGTGAGGGGCACAATGCTGGGAGCTGGTGCACGGGTGTCTGCAGCCTCCAGGGTAGTGTCTCTGGCTGGGTCACGTGCAACACGGGAGTTTTCCGATGCTGCCCGGCAAATGTTATTGGATAAACAAGGTACATATAAGCTGCTGACCTTTTTATTCCCAGTAGCCTCATGATGTGGGTTAGAGCTCACATTCTTACTATAAACTAACCTGGTGGCTGCATAGTGGTGCTGGGGTTGGGATGAAGCACTGGGGAATGTGGATCCCAGAAGCAAAGGACCAGGACACACTGCATCTTTGGGAGCCAATCTTGCTTCCAGGGAGACAGAGACAGGCTGGGGTGGTGGGGGGTTCTGCTGACTGGGGGTGCTGGGTGAGACATAAGGCTTTGGTAAGCTCATGTAGAGGGTGTCCTTGAAGGAACTGTGGATGGTGGGGGGCTGCCATGCAAAGCGGTCCTCTTGAGGGAGAGGAGGGCGTGAGGGAGAGAGAACCTTTAGTAGTATTTTCAAGACATGATTAAAAAAAACGAAGAAAAAAGAAAGAAAAGAGATGGAAAGAAGGATGACCATTAGAAACAACAACACAAAATGATCTGAAGGCAAAAACAACGTTTTTAGGCAAATCTTCAGGTTAGTCTCCTTATCGTGCCCACAGTTCTCCTCTGGGCAAAGCCAAGGACTGACTCATACTCACCTGGAATGCTGGCCTGACTTACATCCCAGAGAGGCAGAGTCCAACATGTACCAGGCTAAGCAAACTCAATGCCAGTCCTTAGTTGGCTGCGTCTTTGTCAACCTCCTGACTTAAGGAGGACACCCAAGGAACCAGATGTCAGTGAAGGAAGCCCTAGAGCCCTCTCTGTCTCCAACCTCACTTCCTTTAGACTTTTCTCTTAAAACCTTTAGCTTTAAAAGTTTACTTTTTCAAGATACTTTTGAGTGCCTTTTATTTTTTTCCCTCATGAAAAGGAAAATTGGAAGAACCATTCCTATTGTGTTCACAGGAGAAAGATATCTTCATTGAGCCAGCAAGATTTGGTCCTCAATTCCCTAAGCATAACAAATTAAAATCCACTAAGAAGAGAGGTTGAGGACTTTTGAATCTAGATGTGCTCTTTTCTCATAGAAAACAATCTGATGGAACTAATTATTAGAAAGAAGGGACTAAGGGTGTAGCTATATAATAGAGCATGTGTCTAGCATGCACAAAGCCCTTGGTTCAATCCCCAGCAACACACATACACGGGGGCGGGGAGAGAGAAAGAACAAGGAGGAGGAGGAGGAGGAAGAAGACTGGCATGAGACTAAAAACACATGATCTCCTATTTGTGATGCATGCAGAAAAGTAGACCACATAATTGGCCTATGGGATGGGCTTGTGCCTGGCTTGTCAAATTCCAGCCCTAGCCAGCCCTCCATCATGCATAACTGTAGAGGTTGAGTGATCAACCTCAGAATCACAGCTCAATACCAGAGCTCTGGTTACAGGTTAAGAGCTACAAAGATATTGTTCACATCTCATCCCTCTCCCCTCACTACTGCTCCTCTGTGGGCCTCAGAAGACAGATGGCCAAGAAGCAGGGTAACTTTCCAGACTGATCTTCCAACCTGTGATTCAATTGGGAGTAAGGTCATGAGATGAGGTTCATATTCCTAGACTTTCTTCACTTGCCACTATCTTTACGGATATCCCAGCACTAGAAGAAAACCAGAACTGTCCTCCAAATTGCACAGGTAGGGGCTATAAGAGCTAGGTCAAATCTGGCAAATGGGTTGTAACCAAAAATTAGGAATGTACAAGGACACAGTTCTATCTTGGGGACATTTTAGATTTTGTTTTTACATTTTGTACAGTACATGTGGGAAGGGACAGGGATGTTAGAAGGGGTGAATAGTTGAGAAATCTTTAGAGAGTTTTAAGTTTGGATTAGAATCTCAACACCAAAAGTATAAAAAATCCATCCCTTTAACTCAATTTTCAAATTATAAATATTCAGGGCTGAGAAGCAGCTATTTGAGTATTCTCAGCTAACTCAATGCCTGTCCTATCCACAGTGCACCAATGCCAATGGTAGAGGAATGTGGCCACATATGCCAGCTAAAAATACAAAATGAACAGCCCCTTTCAGATATACATCAAGAGCAAAAACTTTCAGACGAACTTACTTGCTTCAGTGAATTTGGATGGGTCTACCAACCAGATGACATTCTCTGGAAACAAAATTCTTGGACTAGCACACCCCAAAGGGACTGCAGAGTGAGCCAATAAAGGTTGTTAGGGGGGCAAGCAAAAAGGCCAGTTTGATTTGGATTCAGACTTACTTTTACTTTGAGTATGTGATTTCTTCTTGTCCAAAGATAGAAATTAGTTTCAATGAGTTTTTAACTTAAGTCAGTTGTGACCATAAATGGTACCAGAGCTGTATTACATCAAGCACAAGCCCTCCAGGGTTGTGACCTGCAGAGAGGATGCTTCCCCAGAGTGTGGACAATGCACTCAGAGCTAAAGGACTTCCTGTCTTGGGGATTCTTTTAGCCCAAAGAAGGAGTGGAATAGACACACTGACTTTACTCAAAGAAAATACTTTTTATTTTTTACTGTGAACATTGTAGGAACCACACAGGCAGCTTGCATTCCTGTCCAACCAGTTACTAATGAAATTCTGCTTATCTTTTTACAAGTTAGGTTAGTGGGAAAAAAATGAGGCTTCTTGAAAACTTTGGTATGTTCACAGTTTATACAGTTCCAGAAACTACCAATCCCCACCTCCAACCGGGACCACCATAATGGTGAGGTCACAGAGAAAGAAGACTGGCTCCCTGTTCCTGTGGCTGGGAAAGGAGCAGAGCAACACAGGCTGGCAGGACATAGGATTCCCATCTGGGGTCTCCTAGGCCTCAGCTCACTTCCCATGTGGAGATGCGGGCCTATAGGGTGTGAGAATTCTCTTTAGTGAATCCAAGCCAGGGCAGTGCCCAGCCCAGCTCACTTTAGTTTTGTTGAAGCCAATGTGTCCTTACACCTCTAGCAATGGCTATGGGGTCAAGAACTCATGTTTGCATTCATAAAATAAACCTAAAACATTACGTATGACCTAAAGGTTCTTGAAATTTGGATGGACAATTTTATACTGAATATGCAAATAAAGCCTCTATAACAGCCCTTACCATTAGCACTTACCACACCCCTTTTAAAGAAGTCGTAGTAAAAAGATAATTAAGTGACATAAAACACACAGTTGTGGAACTATCATAGAATGCTCTACCTTATGAACTCCTTGAGGGCAATGTTTAACACAGTGATCTGAATATAAGAGGTGTACAATAAAGCATGTTAAATAAAAAATGTATTTTAAAGGAAATTTTCATTACTTCTGATACTTTTAAAAGTGATCTCTTAAGAAGAGGTTTTACAAAATTAAAAGAAATGACTGAGTTACCCTTTGGACTAAGCACCAATAGATGACCATGTGCTGCCACGTGTGTTCTAAATTAATCAGCACTGTCTTCTAACCTGGATAGAGCTAACTGTATCCATTATTGAGACAGCTGAGAAGGAAACATGTCTGCCATAGGCACCACAATTATATACTCCGATTTCAGAAATGGGAAAACCAGGGCAAGTCATTTACCAGACAACTGACCTCCCAAGTCCCTGTGTCCAATGAGGACTTCAGCAGGCCAACCATATCTGCAACCCCTAGTTCTAACCGGGGATCCTGGATGACATGCTGTGCTTGGGGAGTCAAGTCATGGCAGAACAGAAACTTCATGGTGTTGCTCAGTACACAAGGCAGACAAGTGACCAACTCTAGCCCGAGGATGACAGAGATCTGCAGAGAAGACATCATCTCTGACTTTATTGCAGGGGCAATTTACATCCTCTGGCAGAAGTCAGAGGATCACCAGAGAAAGGCGAGGGAACTAGGAAGGACCTATGGAAATTCTGGGCTCTTTCTGAGCTCTGGGGCATCTTCTGAGGGAAGAACAGGAACGTGCAAGTGGACCACACTGGATTACATTTCTGCAAATCTTTTGAGCAGTGGCACTTCTTTGAAGAAAAAAGACTACTCCATTCCACAGAAGTGGCTCCTCTATGTAAAAACACTCTTCACAGGGGTGGTTGGAGAGGTGGCTCAGCAGTGGAGTGCTTGCCTGGCATGAAGGAGGACCCAGATTCAAACCCCAGAACCACATACACAGCTAAGTGTTGGTAAAACAAAAAACTGATGAAAAAAAAATTGATTCTCTCTTTCTCTCACTAAGAAAAAAAACAACACCTTTTTACAGATCACCCAAATTACAATAGGGTGCATCCTTTTCATCAAAACGGCAAAGTATCCACCACGAGGGAAAGAAGAAAGATTAGGAAAACCACGGAGGTGCAATGATCTGAACAAAATTATCCCAACTCTGAGTTGTACTGCTTTGGGGATTTTCTGTTGTAAGGTAAAGCTTGGCTGTTTAAGCTGTGTTGTGCTACTATTTGATTTCCATTTGTAGACTCCTGGGTTGCTGGATTTAGGGTCTGGCCACTGCTATCTGATCTCGGTCTGTGAGGACATGGTGGAATTCTTATAGCCCCAATTCCATAAAGTTAATGGAATAAACACAAGAGGTACTCTTTTTTTGAAAATTACACTCTAAAGATATTTTCAAAACAAGCTCAGATCTTTTCCTTCTTATTCAAGGATTCCATCTTTCAGAACATTTGCACATACCTATCAAACTTAAAAAACATGAAACCTATTTCCAATACCCTGGTATAGACCAACCTCATGCCAATACCTCTGCTCCCCTTGGCTCAAGCTAACTCTGGTCTTTGCAGAGCTTTTCCAGAATTGGCCAAAGACCTGAACCCTACTCTATGGTTCAGTTGGACAAACAGAAAGTCACACACCTAGGCTATAGATTCGTGAACAGGTACCACTGACTAGTTCCCACCCTTCCCATAGGCATATGCTTACCTGGGGCTTATCGGCAGAAAGGCTGGGCTGCACACTTCTGTAGCCCTTGGCAGCAAGTGAAGAGGGCTGGGCATTCCCATTGGCATCAGCATTGGAAGAAAGCCTCCACTCATCTGAGAGATGGGGGGGAAAAGAAAAAATAACTGTCACAGGGAATACTCCTGGTTCCCCTCTAATTCATAGGGCCCTGATAGAAAGCAGAGACAGTAGGAGTTCAAGAAAAACCATACCTGCTGAAGAATTCTCTGGCTCCAGACCTATGTGTGGGGCACAAAGGATGAAAGCAAGAAGAAAAGGAGGAAAACAGAAATGGTTACATTTGCGGGAAACAAGCATGAGCTACATAGAAGGATGAAAATCCAGCACTCTACTGTCTGACACAAAGTGCCCTCAGTCACAACGGCCTGATTACCATAGGAACCCACTCGAAACCATGATGTGCTCACAGGCACTGACCTTTGAAAACACAAGGCTCACATTCACAGGAATGAAGAAACAATTGTTCCTTGACATTCTTATTTTACAGACAAAAAGGCAACAGAACTCTCTACTGTCCAGTTACTCATTAACTCTCATTCCCCATCCCCAGGCCTGCTATGTGCACAGAATGACCACTCCTCACTAGCGGACTGGGCCAACTGACAGGCCCTGCACAGGAAGTGGTCAGGCCCTTTTTGCAGGGGAAGTTTTGCTGTGTTGAACACAATTTACGCCCAGAGGTATCTGCTGTGAGAACATTTTCTGTCCCTGCCTGCTTTTCTTTGCATTAAATAAGCCACATAAACACTAAAACCCCATCACCCTTCCTTGTAGTTCATTATACTATAAGGCACCATTGCAAGCCCTTCAGCTTTCCCAGTCATTGCCGGATGCATTTCAGAGTCTATATACCTCTCTTATGTTGGGCCACCCAGCTCCACAAGGCAGCAGTGCACGATGGTTGTATGTTCAGCTGGTAACTCAACTGGACCTCAATTCAAATCCTGGCTCCATCACCTATGGGCCCTGTGACTCTGAGCAAGTTACAAGACTCAATTTTCCCATTCAAACAATGGGGATAATGATATGCCTGTTTCATTGGAGTTGTTATAATAATCAAATGATATCAAGCATGTGAAATGCTTAGCATAGCACTTGGCAAAGCTCAGTAAATGTTTGCTATTTATCATCATCTTCTGCATCATTTCTTGTCTCTATATACTCTATTTTCCACCTACCACAGGGCTCTGCAATGCTTTCTGTAAAGGACCAGATAATAAACATTTTAGGTTTTGTGGGTCATATGATCTCATTCACAACCACAGTTTGAGCAACTCTAATCTGCAAATCTAAAATGCTCCAAAATTTGAAACTTTTTGAGTGTCAACATGATCCCACAAGTGGAAAATTCATTTGATAGGAGGCAGTCAAGAGACAAGTGCACTAAAAGTATCATATAAAATCACCTTTGGGCTGTATGTATAAAGGTGTATATGAAGTATGAATTTCATCCTTATATTTGAGTCCTGTCCCTTCCTAGATATCTTATCATTCGTATGTAAATACTCTAGAATCTGAAATTTGAAATACTTCCTGTCCCAAGCATTTTGAATAAGAAACACTCTACCTGTACCTGACTCTGCTATCACAGCACAAGGGGAGCCACAGACAACCCATGAATGAATAAACATGGCTGCGTTCCAATACACCTTTATTTATGGACAATACAATTTGAATTTCATATAATTATCATGTGACATACAATATTACTCTTCTTTTGATTTTTCTTTCAACTATCTGAAAATGCAAAAACCATTCTTAACTCACTGGACAACCCCTAATCTAGCCAGGCTTTTAACTTCTCTCCTCAAGTCTGTAAGTAGAGATAAAAAAGACACTAATACTGTAGTTCTCACAGCCCAAGCTTTCATTTTAGTGTGGGTCCCTTAGTGACTGGAGGTGGACTTTCTAGATGTTGAGCTGAGAGGTACAAACATTTACTGAACATCTTCCAAGTGCTAGATACTGTTAAACTTTTACACTTATTTACTATTTAATTTAGTGTACATGCCAACTCGGGGAGGTAGGCAATCACCCTATTTTATTCATAAGAAAACAGAGACTGGCCAAATGACTTGCCCAAAATCACACAGCCTCACATAGGAAAGGACAAAGCAGTCAGCTCAGGTCTCCAGAATCCAAGTGCAGCACCCTGCCCATCACCTATAGATACCAACTACACCATCAGCCACGAAGAAGCAGCTACATTCCAGGAAGGTGGTGGGAGCCAAAAGATGTCAGAGCTAGACAAGGCAGGGCTAAAGGTTTTAAGTAATTTGCATCCATGTACGGTAGAAATCTACCTGCATCAGAAGCATGGGGAAGGTTTATTAAAATTCAGATTACTGGGACCCACTTCTAGTATTTCTGATTCAAAGGGCAAGAGGTGAGGCCTAAGAATTTACATTTTTGCCAAGCTCCCAGTGATGCTGAGGCTGGTAGTCCATAGCCTACAAGAACCAATAACACAAAGTTCACTAAAAAATATCCTTATTCTAGAAAACTTTCCTTTTCTCTTCTCCTTCAAAATAGTTTTTATAAAGAGACTTGGTTATACACTCTTTCTGTATAAGTTTCATTATTTTTTTTGGTTTGGTACTGGGGATTGAACATGGGCATTCTTCTTCTGAGCTATATTCTCAGTCCTTCTTATTTTTTATTTTGAAACAGAGCCTCACTAAATTGCTGAGGCTGGCCTTGAACTTGGCAATCCTCTTGCCTCAGTCTCTTCAGTGGCTGGGATTACAGGCATGTGCCAACATGTCCGGCTCAGTTATATAACTTTTTTTTTTTTTTTTAAAGAGAGGAGGACAGTGAGAGAGAGAGAGAGAGAGAGAGAGAAGCAATTTTTATTGAGTTTTTCACATGGCTTTTATTGCTCCAACACTTAATTGTGTACGTGGGTGCTGAGGTTCGAACCTGTGTACTCACACAAGCTGGGCAAGAGCCATAACTGCTGAGCCATTGCTCCGGCCCCTCAGTTATATACTCTTTTAGCAAGTTTCCTGTTAGTTTCCTGCTCCTCCCTTTGGACAATTCATAGCTATTTGTATTCTCCTTCTGTGACCAAAATGTCAGGAAATTTACTGGACCTGTGTTTGTTCACATTATAACAATGTACTGGCTTGTGTGACCTGGGCAAATTTGTTAACCACAAAAATTTCACTTTCCTCATATACAAAATATAATGCCTACCTCAGGTACCCCTCATTGAGTTGCTGAGGATCCAGAGATCAGGTATGTAAACATGTAAGTATCCACATTTAACATTTACTGGTGCTGCCAAATATGTGTTTGACCCAAAGAAATTCTCCCATCTGGCAGGACTTCAAATACAGGTGACACACCGTGACAATGGCCCTCCACCGTCCCTCACTCTATCATTTTTATCATCCCATCTTCCTTTTTAAATTGCTTTTTCTAGCCCACCTTTTTCAGGTTATTTTTCAAGTGAATTAGGTTTACATATACACTAAGTTTCAATACGTTCTGAGTGAAGGGCGATTTAGTGAAGGACGTAAATTATGTACAGAAGAGTCCCACCTGACTCTTCTGTTGCAGCTTGGGGATACCATATTTTGTCTACTTTTTGGTTCCCATTTGGGTGAGTTCTAATACAGTGACACTAGCAAACAGATTTGTCACTGGGAAGTTGAGATGTGATTGCCCATCCAAATCTCTAGGTATCATGAAAGCTCTCTTTCTGTTTCATTAACTGTATGTCCTATAGCAGATGACCTAGCTTCAGCTGTGAAATGGACAGATTCTCTTTCGAGTCATGAGGACTAAATGAAAGCATATAGGATAAAATTAGAATTCAAAGTATAAGGGTAAACATCTACATAGACACAGTTGCTGGTCTCTGCCATTGGATAAACAGCTTCAAGAGCATAACTTGGAGATTTCTTCCTTCTCTTTTCAAATCTTTGAACCTGCTCCCTTAATCCCAGCCTTAAATAGTAGTTCCCAGGATTTTAAGAGTGACTTTTCCTTGTTGAAGGACAGTTGCATTTCTGATGTTTCATCATCCTTCACCTGTTACCTTGTCTTCTGCAACTGGAGAGTTGGTAGCAGCCCAGAGCCAATTGTGCCTAAGTGTGGCGGAATAAAATTTTCCCTACATAATCATCAATTATTAACTCCTGATTGAAGAGACTGTCAAAATGCTGCTTTCAATAAATATTACCTCAGAGCTCCCCAGGTAGTGCAGAGGCTTTGGAAAGTTGAGTCCTAGATAAGTTTTGAAACATAATTTATTTGCCTTATCTCTTCTTCCATCTGCTTGTTATTTACATTCTTTTCTGGCCTGCAGCTGTAAACCTCCTGATATTTTATCTTACTCTGTGCTAATTTCTTTTTGATGTGTAAGTTTTTATTTTGTTTTTATCTTTTTTCTTATTCTGTACTAATTTGATTCTAGTGTGTGTGTGTGTGTGTGTGTGTGTGTGTGTGTGTGTGTGTGTGTGTGTGTTTTGGTTTTGTTTTGCTTTTCGGATTACCAGTTCTAGAGATCTTAGGATAATTTTCACTGAGTCAGTCATGATATGCTCTGGTAGAATACTCCAGGTAGATGAGAGGTGTTAAAAACAGATCTAAGGGTATTCCCTCAGATCTTTCTTTTATTCATGCTGTGCAAAAGAGAATTAAATCTACCCAAAAAGAGGGGTAGGCTTTGCCCTCTGCTTCTGGGAGGTAATCTCACTAATCCCTTGGAATGTCACACCTGACAGAAATATCTTTGTTTATCTGGGGGCTTTAAGCCATGCCAATAATGATTTGGGATGGGGACTTTGAGCAAACAAGAGCTCCACCTTCTAATGAGGTGGACACAGATCTCTGCCAGGTGGGCAGTAGAACACGCCTATTTACTGGAGTCCCAGCGAAAATTCTGTACACAAAGGCCTGGATAAACTTTCTGACTGGCAATACCCAGAGCATACTGTCACATATTGATGCTGGGAAATAACATGTAACTGCCCCAGACTCAACAATATGCACTTCTCTTTGGCTGATTTTAATCTCTATCTTTCCCTATAATGAACCATAACTATGAGGATAACAGTTTGCAATGAGCTCCATGAGTTCTTCCAGAAGCATCACGGAACCTGATGGTGGTTTTTGGGAATTCCTTAAATTTGCATCTGGGTGTCTGAAGTGAGGGTGCAGTCTTGTAGATGCATTCCCCTCCAACTTCCGTAGGTCGAATTCTCACACAATACTCTTAAAACAAAACAAAACACTGGTTTAAGGTGGGGTAAGAGGTACCTTTAACTGCTTCAATGTCAGTTTTCACATGATATTTTTCTGCTACTGCCAATTGAGAGAACAAATGTGAGAGTCAAATCAGAGAAATGAGTTGATTGTAGGTCCAAGAATCTTCATATCTCATATCCAAAACTAATTCTGTAGTGAAGAATCAGGCAGTGAGGATTGGGGTCAACGGACATAGAATTTAATTTATAAGATATAAGGGCTAAACTGGACCTTAGCATTCTGCTAGAACATAGGAGCTGATGTACAGAGCCAAAAGGTCTTCAGGCTACCCAGACAGGAATCTGGTATTGCACCCCCACCAGTGCAAGTTCCCTAACTCCCTTGAATAAAAACACTACATCCTGGGACATGGGTGGAGTTGCTCTGAACTGACATGGCCAACACACAGATCTGTCCAGGCAATGAGATCAGGACATAAGGATAAGGTAATTGAGCTTCTCCCAGGGGCAGGGAGGCAGTACTAGAATTACTGCCATTATTTTTTTTCTTATTTTTTTTATTGGTGCATTATAGTTATACATAATGATGGAATTTGTTGTCACATATTCATACAGCAATACAATTTGGTCAATACCTGCCCCTGCACCATCCTACCTCCCTCTTCCCATTCCCCAGATCCCTTGCCTCTCTTTCTTGGTCCTATATTTTTCCTAAAATATCCAAGTATAGTGACATAATTCTTACACCTATGGAGAACATTTTTTATATATATAACTGTAGTATATACAGTGACATAATTACAAATGCTTGCTTTAACTCAGTTCCGACATTTCCCCTTCTCCTCCCTTCCTATCACCCTCTGTTATTTTTAGATATAATTGACAATAGGATTAAACATTTATATTTTTGTAAAGGCATGCAGTATAGCTTATTCAAATATCTTATGCACTATACAACCCTGCTACTCCTCTTCTGGGTATTTTCCCAGAGGAGTTAGAATTAGCACATTACAGATACACAGCAAAATCAATGTTCATAGCAGCTCAATTTACAATAGATAAATTATGGAATCAACCCAGATGCCCCTCACTGGATGAATGGATCCAAAAGCTCTGGTATATATATACAATGGAGTCCTCCTCAGCTATTAGAAACAATGACATTGCAGCCTTTGAAGGTAAGTGGATGGCAGTGGAAGAAATCATGCTGAGCAAAGTTAGACAAACCCAAAAAGTCAAGGACTAAAAATATCTGGAGGCTGGAGCTAAACTGGGAGCTAAACCCAGTCTTAGGGGAAAGGTAGTAAAACTCATGTATTAGACCCACCAAAAGCACACCAACACATAATTTAGGGGAACCACAGACACATAGGTGGGGCGGGAGGAAGGGAAAGGTGGGGTATCTTATCCTCCCTACCTCTCCCATCCCCCCCTATTGTACAGATGAGAAAACTGAAGCCCTCTAAGGTTAACTAATCTGCTCATATCACAAAGATAGTATGTGGCAAAATTGAACTTGACAGAAAACTCCATATTTCCAGAGCTATACCACCTCTCCCAGGATGAGGGGGTGGAAGCAAGAACTGAAAATAGGTAGTACCTCTAAAATGTGATTCCTGAGGAGCATTGTAAGACTGGAGCTCCCAGTCTAAGCAAATAATCAGCAACTTGGAGATCTACAGGGAAGTAAGATCTACAGGGAAGTAAGAAGGTGGCAAATACAGGGAGCAAGGTAGGGGAGACAGAGCACCTACCTTGAGGGGAGACAGAGCACCTGGGGACAGCAGCCTTGGTGATAAGGGAAGGAATGGAATACCATCTAACATGAGCTATCCACATAGGCTTTGGGAGTAGATATTAGGCCTCATCCTTGGCAAGAGCCACTCACTGCCTGACACTTGGGTTCCCAGTCTAGGCTGGACATAACTGTCTGCAAATACTGCTGAAGCATTTTCGTGAGGCCAGTCAAGACTCAGGGGCTCCCGGGACCCAGGACAGACTGGTGTGAGCTGGCACGTAGCTATGCTGACGTTCAAAAGGCAGGGATGAGAGGAGGGCAGGGAGCCATGAGGACAAAGCCAAAATCCAGAGCCTGCAGAATGCTAGCTCAAGGGCAGCATGGTATGAGGACAAGATCCCCATTCTTAAATGCCCCACCTCTGTGGTCATACCCTCTTTTAACCTCACGCCCCAGAGTTTGCGCATTCCAGCCTGGTTTGTACTTTTACTAAAGATATGTGGGGTTTTTTTTTTTTTTTTTTGTTTCCTCTACTAAAACCCAGCTTGTTCCTTTACACCAAAACTGCCTGAGAGTACAATCTTAAATTTATACCCAGTCAACAGGATTCTATTTATGCTGGGTTAATTTTCAATCTCTCCAAGGTCATAGAGTATTTTGGAACTAGAAAAGTTTGGAAAGCATCTTGCCCAAGTTCCTCATACTTTATCTGAGCTTTGACATCACTGTGACTTACCCATAGCTGGAAAGCAGCAGAGCCAGCCACAAGTCCCACCTGACTCTTCTGTTGCAGCAAATGGCCTTTTCTCCTTGCTAAGCACCCAGAATTATTCTTTTCCTTTTTTCCTCTCTTCTCCCTCGTCTCCATTTCTCATCACAATCCCCACTGACATGCTTAGATTCTAGCATGCACATGGTGCTGAATGAACTTATGATCATTTGGATTCAGAGATTTCAGCAGAAGGAAAATACTAGAATTAATTCACTGGGATATGTATGACTGATAGCTATCCCTCAATTCTTCCAAGTAGCTGCATTTTAAAATAATAATTCTGGTGAAATCTTTTTCCACCAGAATTAAATTATAGAAATTCATAAGCTACAGAATTTTCCTAGGACAAGAAAGCACTTCCTGGACTCCCTACAATTCACACACAGTTTTGTAGCACAAGCCTCCAACTGGAGAGGAGCATTGGTGCCACGCTGCGACCACTAGAGGGAGCACAAGGCTCCCTCTCCTCCTCCACCTTCACTCAAGGCCTGAGAATGGGCCAGGTTAAGATCATCTCGGGCAAGAGAGAGTGGGTGGACAGGAAGGGATCCAGGGAGACAGTGTAGCATACTCTTTACCCCCTTGAGAAGTCAAATAATACTTATGCAATCATTTAATTCAGGAAAATTTACAAATATATATATATATATATATACATACATACATATATACATGTATGTATATATACATACATACATATATGTATATATATCTTATAGGGATGTAATATAGAAGAATCAAGACGCTGGCATACGGGTAATGTGGGGGTAACTATGGTTTAGGATCAAATGCATATCATATTGTTACTTTATACACATTTATGATTATACAAAAACTCAACTCCTTAATAAAAAAATAAATTAATTTTAAAAACAACAGAAAAATTAGAAAATGCATATGAGCAAAAGAAGAAAACTGAAAATCACCATCAACATGTATCTTTGCATATCAATAAGTTCTTCTATAATATCATCTTCCTGATTCCATTTAAGCTGTTAAAGTTCGTCTAAATGTGTGTGGGGGAGATCATCTTGTAGTACCCCGGGGCTACAGGCAAGGCTTTTCTCTTTGGATTATCCCTTGGTATTCTCTATTTCCCACATGTCCTCCATCTTCCTAAATAGGTTCAGAGAGGATGGTTTAAGTGGGCCTTAGAAATAACTTTACCTTTTCCTTTCTTCTTGCCCCACATTTCCTAAAGAAGAGAGTAGCAAACTGCAATGGGTCAGGAATTAGATGTTGGTACACGACCAAAAAACTGCTGTCATTTTTTAGTGCTGTAGGCTGCTCAGGCCTTCCTGGGCCTGGAGAGAAAGAAGCCCTTCACAGGGACCAACATTACCACTTAGGGGCTTATGTTCAAATCCTGGCCTGAACTTATCCTCAGGCATCTGCCTCAGCACCTGTTATAGGTGACTAGACACCAATTTTAAAAAGGGAAGTTTTCAGGATGCTGGACACTGAAATTATCCATCACGTATAATTCCATCTTATCATAACACATGCTTCCAATTGTACCAAAAGGGCTTGATTTCCTACTTCCCTTCTTCTCTGGTTTCAAGGGAGTGGTGGTCAGTCCCTCATTTCATTTCTCTTTATTTCATTCAAAAAGAAAAGAAAACCTCCATCCCCTAGCAGCAGTTCTCAAATGTGGTCCCTGAACCACCATCAACATGACCTAAGGTCACCTCAGACCTACAAGCAGGGATTATAAATTCTAAAACTCTCGGCTAGGGGCCAGCAACCTGTGCTTTAACTCCAGGCAATTCTGATGCACAGAGAGCATGGGAATCTTGGCCCCACGAAGTAGAGAAGGGCTGCCTCACCCCAAACTAACTATCCATGGAACCACAAAATCAACATTCCCCAATCCCAGAAAGCTTGGGCTGTGAACAGCCTTGTCCAGAGAGGCCAAAATAATCCTAATCTAATAACAACAGCTAACAACTAATAGTTTATTCCATGCAACCAGGCCTGGTACAAAGCATTTCACATCCTTTTTCCTCACAATAATCCTGTGAGGCAGGTACAGTGATCCATCCCATGCCACAAATGAGATCATCAGGGTTGAAAGAGAGGAACTCACCCAAGGTTGCACTGACACCTGGTAGTGGAGGCACAATGTCAACACAGATCTACAGGATTCCAAAGTCCCAGGTCTAAACCTCAACACCATGAAAGAGATTCTTGGGTTTCCCAGGTTGTAAATCAGGATGGGCAGGGGACTTCACATGGGCTTCTTTGATATTCTTTGGCTCCTAGTCTGCACTGGCCTTTGAACTGCTCTCCTGATCTTGCTCCCTCTCCTACCTGCGCCCATGTTAGGCCTGATCCCTGCTGCATCTGCTTTCCTGGGAACAAGGTCATTCAGCCACAGGTAATTCTCAGTCTCCTCTGGCTGCTTCTCTGGTCCTGCTATGCCTAGTCAGGTAACAGCCAACTTCTCAGAAGTGGTAATGAGCTAAGAGAAGCCTAACGTCTGGCCTATCCTACCATGTGCTTCCCAAGCCCCAAGCCACCTCTGTGCACCCGAATGCAACCTGCAGAGCACTGATCTGCGTAACAAGGCTATTCATTCAGATAAAGATAAAGTAGAGGTTACCAATGTGATTTCACCCAAAACACATGACTACTGTCAGTCCAGGGCTTTGACTGCTAGCTATCAAAGAAGGAACAAGGGGCTGACTGTCCCTGGGACCTCTGAAAGAATCAGGAGGTGGCTGGTGAATCACAACTCCCTGAGAAAAGCAGGATGGCCTCCTGCCCTTCCCATATGGCTCTGCACATCTGTCCCCGGTCTCATGGGTAGCACACCTGGCTTACTTTCCTGTTGCAGGGTTTCCTGAGGGCTCACAGTGCTGCTGCTTGGGATTTCCCTGTAGGAGGATGAGGCTCGGAGAGTCACCGCTCCCTTCCCAGTGCAGATTTTTGTAGGATCCATGTCTGTAAAGAAAATATCCAAAAGTGAAGACTGAATCCAAGATTCCTGACAGATTAAAATGACAGTCTACTAGCAAACTGTTACAGCAAGGGAATGAGATGAACCTAGTTACAGCTACGAAAAGTCATTCAACATTTGTGGCTAACGAAAATTAATCTGTGGGTAGTAGAAAGGGACAAATCACATTTTCAGGGGTTTATGGCTTATCATGAGATTAGGGGGAAACGGAGGCAACAGTGAGCTCTGAATAAATGTATGAGTTACCATATCAGCTCAAAACAATTCAAAATGAAAGTAGGTTTATTCCTTTTATTAAACGAAGTTTAGGTTGGTGAGCAGATTTATAGCCAATTAGTAAGGCACAGTTCAAAAAAGTGTTTGTGAAAGATCTCTCAAGCTTCCAGATCATCCTTCTTACAAGAGAGCAAGCCAGCAACACAGAGGAGTTAGGGGATATCATGAGAACTGATGCTCTCTGAAGTTCTCCAACAGGAAAAATAATAAGTCTCCTCATTTCTGTAAGTCAAGACCCTGCCATGAGTCAGGAGGACACACTGCTCATGGGTGAGGACCTCCAATTCCAAACATAATGAAGAGCACTTTCACAGTGAGGAAGATGACTAGAGACTCAGTTCCCTAGTGACAATCTCCACAGAACCTCTACAGAGGCTTCACAGGCTCCCCAATTTCCCCTGCAGCTTCAAGAGGACCTAATAACAGACCTAGGATATCTTCAAGAGTTTCCTGAGAAGGACTTCAAAATACAACAGTCTCTTTAACCCAAGGGGGATATGTTCCAAGACCCTCAGTCAACATCTAAAAACCAGTATGACTCCTAGATATGCTGTTTATATATCTATACACACATAGGTGTGATAAAGTTTAATCCATAGATTAAACACAGTAAGAAATTAATAATAATTAATAACAAAATAAAGCAATTATAATTTTATGGTGTAACAAAACTTATTTAAAACTGTGAAATATTAATTTCTGGAACTTTCCATTTAATACCTTTGGATCACGGTTGACCACAGGTTACTGAAACCACAGAAAGTCAAACTACAGTTAAGGAGGACTACTGTAAACTTCAAACGATCTGGATGCCTATCCTCCAGGAAAATCAGTAATGAGCAGGCAGGAAACTGGTGCAGGCCATGCAATTCTAGAAGGCACATGTGTCAAGTGTTTCTTTTTGTGCAGCTGAGCTAAGCTAAATGCCATACTTTTCCCCCCTCCAAATTGCTCACAGCCTGGATCTCTCACCTAAAATGGCCATGCTTTGGATTACAGACTAAGGCTAAAGCTCAGGGTGAGCATTTGCAGGACATGGGCTCAGTGTCTGATTCATACCCACACCAGAGGAAGGGCAGAGAGAAATAAGACCTCTTTTCCCCTTGCTTTCCATTCCAGCAGCCCTTTCCCAACAATTCAGAATGATCACCAATGCTACAGAGGAGGACAGATCTGCCCTTTGAGCCTATTCCACTGAAAGTAAAGCACAGAACCCACAACACATGGCAAAGCAGGCAGTGGCCTTGGAGAGGATCCGACTTGTCCACTTGTCAAGAGGGTGACTGATGTCACAAAGCTACTGGGAAAATGATTCAAGGTCATTTCAAAAGGATGAGGGGCAAACTGGAAAATCCACAGCTCATCTGAAGATTCTGAGACACAGCCACAACTGCCCAGTTTCTGGAAGTGCTGTGGGACATGGTGCAGCCTCAGCTGCAATGTCAATGCTGACATCTGAACTGTGGTGGACCCCTCCCCACCAGACTGGCAGGAAGTAACTGCAGGTGAAGCTGGAGAGGGGTGGGGTGATCTGAGAAACAGCCCAGAACATCACAGAGGCAAGTCAAGGTTTAGCATCTGCAGCAGCTGCTTCAAAGTCAGACCAAAGCAGAAGTTCCCTGAGGCCAGGTTCATTCTCAGGGAAACTGGGTTTTTCACTGAAGTACTGGGAACTGTAAACCTCTAGGGAGAGCCTACCAAGTCCAGGAAGACCCTCCTCAGATCAAATACTCAGCTTCCCAACCGACTCTTTTCCTAATAGAGGGAGGACAAGGCCATTGTCTACAGGTCTCCCCGCTTGCTGTCTCTCTCTCTCTCTCTCTCTCCCTCTCTCTCTCGCTTTCTCTCTCTCTCTCTCTCTCTCTCTCACACACACACACACACACACACACATATACATACAGAGAGAGAGAGAGAGAGAGAGAGAGAGAGAAAGGGGGAAAGGAAACAGGAAGATGGGGAATAGGTCTCCTGAACATGCAAGGATTTTTAAGCCTCAAAGTGTGTGTTAGAAGAAGAAAGGAACCATGCATGATCTAACAATTAAAAAGAAAAAACAGAACCAACCCAAGGTGAGATACCTGGAGGGAATACTAGGCCTGAAGCGTTTTTCACTGTCTTCACAGGAATTATTTTAACAGCAGAAATAGAGCGTGCACGTAAAGGGTCGGCAGTTGCTGAAAACACAAAAGGGTAAATGGTGCATCCAGAAAGAACATTTGGGAAACACTCAGGCAGTTGAGGAACTGAGCAGGGACAATAGGAGGAAGTTGCTTACACAAGAAGAACAACATAAAAAGCAGTAGATGCAGTAATCAAAAATAACCTGCTTTCTCTCTTTAGAGTTCTGGGCCAAGCCACAGAAGCCTGCCCCCAACCATCACCCAAATACAGTTGGTCAGGGTTTACCAGTGCCTCCTGGTACACCGGGAGCTTGCCAAGGCTCTGGACAAAGAGATGTTCAGAGACACAGATGGCCTGCAAATAAAGGAAGGGGAGTACAATCAGGGTCCATGGGCCCCTTGGGAGAATGCTGGGTGGGCTGCTCTGCAGCAAGGGCTCTGAGGAGAAAGCTATGACCCCAAGGCTCCAGATGAGTGGCACAAGGAAAGAAACAAGTTCGTGAGTTGCCTGGTCCCTTCAACCACCACAATTGCTTCCCCCAAATCATAACTTCTGGGTCCTGTGCCCACTCTGACAATCATTATCCACTGGCCCCAAGCAAATCAGAGCCCCCATCTGTTGGGAAACAGATGGTCTTGCTTCAACCTACCCTTTCCTGGGAAAGAGTTGTCAAGTATTCAAGTACATGCTTAAGACTAGGCACCACCCCAGGGCATGGCCAAAGATTCCAATACCCAGTTGAGCTAATGCAGAGCAGGGATCACAGCCTGGGACATAAGGACAGCTGCTGTCCTCAAGGTGAACGTGCTTGTGCTTGTCTATCTGCAGTGTCTCTGGGCTCCCTGCCTGCCCCAACTCTGATCTCAATGATGTGCACAACCCCAAACCTCTTGTGGGGCTTCATTTCTCTCTTTAATGGCAGCAAATAAGGAAAGGTAGGAGCTCTTGTGCTATGGTGCCAAAGTTGCTCCAATGAGTGATGCCCTGAGGTCTCAGGGTCCCAGAGTCACAGAATAACAAAGGGGTAGTGCTGCTTGGGAATAAAATTGTCACTGCTGAATCAAACATCACGCAGGTGAGCTTGAGATTGTCAAGGGGACAGGAGGGAAGGTGGGAGGCACCTTGGTGTTGTACAGTACACCTCCCAGTTCATCACACTGCTTCATCAGGCATATGGCAGTCATGTGCCACATGGCCATTAATAACTAAGTTAATAATGACAACCATGCACATGGTAAGAAAAGAATGAGTTTTCACAGAGATCCATCGATTATGCCTTGTAATCACCTGGGACATTGGCTAAGTGGGAGATTTGTTACTATATTCAGAGAAAGATGCAGGAGGCTCAGTAAACTGCTGAGGTGATTCAGTTCTCAAGTGCAAAGGCTAAGACTGGAGCTCAGCTATCCTGGTTCCTGGTTACATGTCTCCTCCAGAGGCCCCCTCTGATGACCTTCAGTTTACAGCCAAAGATGAGTCTTACTACACAGAAAGCAGAATCCACCTCTACCTTCCCCCTTCTCCCACCTTAAGTTGCTTGTATAAATGAATTCACAGGGACAGATCTGACTGCCCTATCAGTTTTAAAAAATAATAAGGCCCTCACCCCACTCCATGCTCCTCACTGGATGCAGCCATTTCACAAGTATTGCCCACTGATACCTCCTTCTTGCAGAGGAGCCAAGATTGTTCAAGATCCCAAGAACATAGTAGACATGGTCCCACACCATGATTAGAGAAGAGCAGTCAGGTAGGGGAGGCAGGATGAACAGGAGAGCCCACCTCCAAGCTACCTGAGCCCCATAGTCCCCAATTCCTTTTGCTCTCTGTACTTCTCTCCCCAATTACGTCCTTCTGGATTCCTACCTGGCCTTATCTCAAAAGAAATCTTGGCTGCACCAGATGGGAATTGCAAAGGCCTAACAGATCAAACTCTGGCATTATTTTTTGGGAGCTCTTATATTTTGATTTAAACGGTCCATGTCAGGATTTCTTCCCCTCTTCTTTGATACCATAATATAAAGCTGGATAAGCAGTCAGAGAATCCCTGGAACCCAGTATGGGAAGCAGGAATACACACTGTAAATCATCAAACTCCCTCATTTATAGATAAAAGAATTCACACTCTTAAAGATAAAAGATCTCCCAAGACCTTTCTGTTTATGAGGGCAGAACTAATACTTGAACCATTTCTCATTACTCCAACTCAAGTTCCCTATTACCCCACACTGCAGGAGTCAGATGTGGGGGCACACAACTGTACTCCCAGCAACTCGGGAGGCTGAGGCAGGAGGATCACAAGTTTGAAGACAGCCTCAGCAACTTAATGAGATCCTGTCTCAAACTAAAAAAAAGAAAAAAAAGAGCTGGGGATATAGTTTAGTAGTAGAGTGTTTGCCTAACATATAGGAGGCCCTTGGCTCCATCCTAAGCACCATAAAACAAAAAACTGAAAATATGAAAGAATGTGCATGAAACTAATTGCATTGAAATAATTTCTTTTAATGATCTAGGCTCTTGCCTCACAAGTTGTGCAGGGATCCCTATTTATTACCAGCAAAAGTGAAACACCAGATAAGGGAGATATCAGGGTGATGAGTGCCAGACACACCAGGTCTGGTGGATGCCTTGGTCTGTGCATTTGACTCATTCTTCAAAGCATCCTTGTAAGCTAGGACAGCTTTCAGTACATCATCTCATAGCCTTAGACCCAAGAGAAACAAGGATACAGGCCATATAAGTGAATGGGTCTCCAGTTCACCACCCAGTTAGTTCAATGATGTTCTTCCTAGGGAAGGGGGTGACCTGACCCACATACTCTGTACCTTCTAGAAATGATTTTCAGTACCAACCTAGGCTTCAAGAGTCTTACCTTTGTCTTGACCATTTCTGCCAGGTACCAAGCCATTCACAACAGCTTTAGAAGTATCAACATTACATTCTGAAAGAAAGAAAGAAAAAGAACATGAGGCTTGTGACCATACCTCCCAATATTCACTGAGTCTCACATGGCACAAGGTGCTAGGGACAGTCAAGAGACAGCAGAGGGGTCCTCCCTTATAGTTGCTGGAGAGCTCTATCCACCATAAACACACAAATACACACACCCACACACACATACACACATATCCTATCAGTTTTCTCAGCCTTGGGACAGGCCCCCTAGGGCATTGTGGGAGACTTCCAAGAATGCTGTGTGGCCTTAACCAGGCAGGATACAAAATCTATTTAGAGATGGGAAGCATGTTGTGGGTGATGGTGATGTAAATCTCTTGCCTCCTTCCTCCTTGGCGTGGCTTCCTTTTCTTTGGTTTTTTTTTTTTTTTGGGTGGGGGTGTTCCTGGGAATTGAACCCAAGGGTGCTCCATCACTGAGTTACATCCTCAGTCCTATTATTTGTTTGTTTGTTTATTTACTTACCATATACCCGGGATTGAACTCACCAGTGCTTAACCACTGAGCCACATCCCCAGCCCATTTTATTTTTGATTTTGAGGCAGGATCTTGTTAAGTTAATCAGAGCCTCGCTAAGTTGCTGAGGCTGGTTTTGAACTTAAGATCTTCCTGCTTCAGCCTCTCAAGTTGCTGGAATTACAGGCATCTGACCCAGCCAACCCTTTTTGAGACAGAGTCTAAGTTGCCCAGGTTGACCTCAAACTTATGATCTTCCCACCTCCGCATCTCGATCAGGCATGTGCCACCACACTTGATTGAGGCTTCTTTCCTGACTTTTAAAAAATCTGCCTAACTCCTCTAAAATGGAACTTCCTATTTGACCAAAGCCTATCTACTCACTCAAAGGCCTGCTCAAAGGCACCATGGTGCACCCACAGTATACCATATCAGATAATCAGGACGGAAACCTCAAGCTCCTGACATGTTCCCTCACCCCGTGCCATGTCAACCCTGTCAAAGTCAGGCCATCCTTTCCACGACTTTTTTGTAGGCACTGCCCCTCCTCACTACCCCAGTTCAGGTCCTACGTTATTGTTCCAGAGACGCCATGACCTTCTGACCACCCCTGCCTTTTTGTCCCTTCTCTGCCCCAACCCTTTTGTGCATCCTGAGAGCATTTTCTAGACCCAGACCTAACCACAGCCCTCCTTGCATAGAGGAGCCCCAGGGTGTACAACAAAGGGAAACAAAACAGGACTCAGCAACATGATTCTCTGCCTTTTTCCTTTAAATGTACTGTTTCATCTCAGATTTGAAAATTAAAATTGGGAAGTTTAGTCAGGGAATTCAATCATATAGAATATTTTTTCTAAAGGGAAAAATGTATTCCAAGTTCCCAAGAGTACAGAAATGATTGGGAAATAAATTTTTAGTAAGTATGATGATCTACATCTTGACATAAATGGTTATATTCAAATTAACAAGCCTACATTCTTGATAGCTAAAAACCAACCAACCATATCAGAAGCCTCAGGACCCACAGGACAGAGCCTGAGAAACTCACCCTAGATTCAAGGCTCTCGGACCCCTGTCCACGCCCTTCCCAGCTGTGTTATACTCCTCTCCCTGCCTACAGAGCTGGTCTCAGCTGAGTGCACTGGAGACTTTCAGACCTCTTGCCTTGGTTCCTATGAGGCCCTTAGCCAGGAATGCCTCATCCCCTTTCCTTACCCAAGGGAAAGCTTATGTATCCTAAAGGCTTGCCTTGAATGTCACCTCCTCTGCGTCAGCTGAGATTTTTCTTAGGTCTGCTCAGCTGCAGACAACACGGAGGCCTTCCCTGACCACCAGCAGCCTAGGTCCTACCCAGTTCTTTATCCCAAAATAGATGGAGGCAGGGCAGGGAAGATGGGCAGGAATACTTGGAAGGAGCACCAGTAGCAAAGAGCTAACCAAGCTACAAACATAATCATAACCATAATTCTTTAAACACCTGTCTGCCTGGATCTGAGGATTTAGGCTCAGCATTCCATAATTAGCATTTCACCTTATCCCTCAGACTCAGTTCTTTGGAGTCAAGAGCTAGGAACGTCTCAAGATAAGAATACTGATGCACAGAGAGAATGTCAGGCCCACCCAAGATCATTAAAGAGGGATTTAAACTGCCCCCCAACTGAAATAATTTGGTTTCCTGATTTGTTTTATATCCTACTTCCCCAAATGCTGGAGCTGAAGGCCCAGTCCCAAACTCCAATAACACATCGTGGGTAAGACTTTCACCTTACCAAGGTTCTTAATGATCAGCCTCTTGAAAAGCTGGTTTCCTAATAAACTACACAAACAGACCATTCTGGCTGCAGCCCACACTACACATGAACAGGGCTGCCCCAGTGCTAGCCCGAAGGCTGCATCTTGTGCCTCCCCCATATCTACCTACCAATGAAGACTCATTCTTCTGGATGCTAAGTCCCCCTTGAACCCTCATTTCTAGGATACATGAAAGAACAGCTTTGGTGAGAACCAGAAATCTAAGTACAGAAAACATCAAAAGAACCCTCTCTCCATCTCTGTTCTTTACCCTTTCCCCTTGCACCTGTCCTGGTGCCCCTTGATCACATCCTTTTAGGACTGCTGGCTTTGCCTTGCGCCTCCCCAAGCTTGCATGCAGCAGCCATGAACTGCCACCAAACCCAGGCTCATGTTCCTTTCTTTTTTCTCTCTTAATCAAACATAACAAACAACCTAGAAGAAATTTTAAAAATGCATTTTAAAAGCCACAAAACCAAACTGGGTGCCTACTTAGGATGCTGAGGCAGTTAGAACATAAGTTCAAGATCAGCCTTGGAAACTTAGGCTGGATTTTATTTTTTACCCTGTCTCAAAGCAAAAAATTAAAAAGGCTAGGGATGTAACTCAGTGGTAGAGCAAGCCTGCATTCAATCCTTAGTACCCAAACCCCCAAAAGCAATAAACTAGTTATTTCAAACTCAAGCCTCTGCAGTAGTATGTTGGTGTCCAACAGCTTGAGTTTGCCTCCACTTGACTCCATACCAGGTAAATGATCTGGGTTATTAACCCCTGGGGGCTCAGTTTCCCCATATACATAAGGGAGGCAGTAAACCAGGCTTCCATATTTGGTTTCCAGGAAGATGAAGCAAAATCTTGCAGGTGAAGGACTTCTCTCAGAGGCTGGCAGCCCAGTCCAAAGATGAAATACAAAGAACACATCATTTCATGCTGCTTTTTCCCCAAAAGATGTGCAAGCACCAGAGCTATCAGGCAAGACAAGGAAATCAAAGGTATTCATGTAGGAAAAGAGGAAGTTAAGTTATCTCTATTTGCAGACGACATGATTTTATACCTAGAAGACCCAATAACATCGGCCAGAAAACTCCTACACCTTACAGGTGACTTCATCAAGGTAAGCGGATACAAGATCAATTCCAGCAAATCACTAGCATTTCTTTACACCAACAACAAAGCCGCAGAAGAAGAAATCAGAAAATCTCTCCCATTCACCATCAATTCCAAAAGAATGAAATACTTGGGTATTAACCTTACAAAGGATATTAAAGACCTATTCAAAGAAAATTATCAAACACTAAAAAAAGAAATT